>APFE031012805.1:0-23076 GCA_000404065.3 Pinus taeda | reverse complement strand
TGCTGGTTGCTGGACATTTTGTGAGAAGCTGCAGGGTGGGCATGCTGAGGTAACAAAAGCATTTGCCTTAAATTTTACAGGTTTAAGTTCTAAAGTGTCTATGTTAGAATTCCCAGTATCTCCAGAGGCTATTGCTAGGGTGACTGAAATTCCGAGAGGAGGGTAGGAGTGGTTTAAAAAATTCAAATTTGATATGAACCCCTGCAAGGAATTCTTGAAGGAACCTTATGTGAATGAAGATCTTACAAAGGTTGTGCCAAGGAATTATGTAAAGGAACACTATGCACTTCTCCTTACATGCATTCAAAAGTATTTAACATGTGAAGGAAGATATACTAAAGTTTACTCCTATCATTTTAAGCTATTGCTGCATTTTACAGGAAAATCATCTATAGATATCCCATTCTACTTGTTTCGTAGCCTCAGCAAGATGTGTGATAAAATTCAGTTGAAGAAGGGTAACTGTGAGACATCACTCTTTCATCATGGTTTAGTGAAACTGTTAGTGTTGGATGGTCTGCAGAAAATTGGCCGGGATTGGGATTCTTTTATTTTTATGGCTGGTTTTCAGAGTAAGACAGGCCTCAACCCATTGCCTGTTAGAGAAAGAGAAAAGTCAATTGAGGAACCTACTCTTGCTGAGCTTAGAAAGGAGATAAAAGATAAAAAGAAGACCAAGACCCAATTGAAGGAATCAATGAAGCCATTGGTTATCAAAGAGTCACCTAAACCATCATCAAAGGAAAAGGTCAAGCACAAGAAAGATGCACCTGGATCAAGTGGGGCTAAACAGGTATCAAGAGTAAAGACCAGAAGTCAATTAAGCAAGGAGAAGGGCAAATCAGTAGCTGTTGAAGAAAGTCCAATATCGAAGGCTAGTTTAAATGATTTGCTTGAGGCTATTGATTTCGAACAGACTAAATCAGTGCATATTGAGCCAATGCACATTGACTTAACTCAATCATCACCAGAGAGCACTAAAAAATCAAAGGCTTCGAAGAGGTTAAGGTTTGATGAACCTGGTAAAGAGTTTGTGTTCAAACCACGAAGGCCAGTTACAAGGAAACAAGTTAAAGAGGTTGAGAAAGTGCATGAAGAAGGGGTAGTTGTAAAGATGCCCAGAACAGAGGTAATCGAACAACTGCCCAAAACAGAAGAGGCAGAGAAAATAAAGAAAAAACCCTTTACAAGAAAACAAGCAAGAGAAATGGAGAAACAATCCGGAACAGATGAAGCAAAAGAAACCAAGGAAAAAGTTCCAAATAAAAAAATCATCATTTCTAAAAAAGGAAAGAATGCATCTACAAAGGACCAGTGGGAGGAAACTGAGAGAGAAATGACTAAGATGGAGAGGGCCGTAGCTGAAATTGCAGCCATGGAAAAGGAGGTCGAAAAATTGAAGGCACATCTAAATAAATTAGCTGCTAAATGAAATTGTCGATTATGAGTAAGATGCCTTTCTAAGTTTTGATCAATTTTGTTTAAACTCCATCATTTTGAAGTCATCTAGCTCCCTGACACTTGTAGAAGAGGTCTAAGGAAGTCCTAAGTTCAAGTAATTGAAGACAAATACACTCTGTTTTAGCAAAAACAGCAGTTTCGTAGCGCGCTACGAAACTGCTGTAGGTGCTGTTTTTTGAAGAAAATAAACAGTTTAATGATGAGGTCATAATTTTTTTGAAGAAAATGCCTAATGAACATCAAGGAGACCACATAAGGCTATCAGGGCCATTCATATAATGACAAGTGTGCATTCTCCATAAAGGTAAAACATTTTGTCTTAAGCTATAGCTTTAATAAAGGTACTTTATTACCGGTGGTTAGGGTTTGGTTGAAGATGCATACGAGGATTTGGGCTTGTACACCTGTTCAATCAACAAGGCTTCCAGCATATCTGGGAATATGGTGATGCTCGTCAATTTTGGGGTCTTAAAGAGCTGGGAACATATTGCTTAACTTTCGAAGGATGGTGGGAAACAAGGGCCGAGAAAACAGGGATTTGTTGTTATGATCAATGAACCATCAGCACATTCAGCATCCAATGCTAATCTTGTTCCTTGCATCCTTATCTCAGCTATCACGGCCAAAACTAAAGGAGACAGCTGTCGAAGATCTAGAAAAGAATCATGTAACGAGGAGAATAGAATTAGAGTTTAAGTTTGATTAGGACTCTATGTAATTACAGCTTAATACTTAGTGTATTTAATGAGTCTGTTAAAAATAGATAGGGGTAGTTAATGATAGTCATCGAGCTCCCCTCATGCTGGAGGAGGAGGCTCAAAGTAGTTAAGAATGTTTTTCTATATATAGATGAAACTCTGATGTAATGAGGGTTGGATGTTTATGAAAAAACAGAGTTTATATTGGCTTATGTAAAAGACTTTTTACAGTAATAGAAAGACTACTTTTTCTTCTCAAGATTCATACTTTGTTCAAATGCTCAAGATGTAAGTGGTTTTGTCTTATCCTTTATATTTTACAGCTCTATAGATATACAATCACTCTGAATTCACCTAGTGCTCAGACTTCCTGTGTATATTTATGAGTTGAGGTTTATTTGAGAAATGTTTTGAGTGTTTAAACATTACATGCCTTGACTTCCATGAATGAGTAGTTGATAGTTTACTGAAATGGTGTTTGACTCCATGAGCCCAATGGAAGAAATCTTATGTTGTATTTCCAACCATCATGTTTATTAAAGTTCTCATTACAAGAGTTAGCCCTCTTAGTGTTAAAAGATAAATCAGTAGCTTATTTTGAGAGAGCCCTCTCAGGTTAGGGAGGCTAATCCTTAGCCAAGAGTCTGGTCTGAAATAGTTACATAGAGTCTAACTGATTAGCAGCCATCAGTACTGATTTTGTGATAACAATTCCAACGCTGCATACATTCTAAACGCTGCTAAGGATTATTGCCACAATGGGCTCTTTCGCTGGGACCACGAAGTGCTTGGCACCACCGGTCGGCCAGCAACACTGTCATAGGAATATACAATTCCACCACTACGCTCCAACAACGCAGTTCAATGCCTGGTGTCTGTCTCACACAGCAGGTCAATGCTTTATGCCATAAACACGATGCTCTGTTAAAATTTGTGTACGCAGGACCTCCAATCCATAGCACTGAGTGCAGCTCAACGCATTGGTACAACGCATAATCAATATACACAGCTCTAGCAAACTTGGGCCCGCCACTCCTCCGCTGCGCCGCTCTGATACCACTTGTTAGACTAACAGTGCGTAACAGAATATAAAACAAACACAACATTAAAACCATAGACAAATGACACAGTGATTTAACGTGGTTCACCCAACCAATCTGGGCTACGTCCACCAAATAGAGGCATCAACAATCTTATTATTAATCAGGAGATTACAAAACAATTATTTCCTCACACTCACTAACTCACCTCCAATATTTGTACGGGCATATATTTTATAGCCAAGAGAATCTAACTGACTTGTAAATTCTCTCATAACAAATATAGGATACATTAACTCTTTCCCAACTAAATAGAGCTAATATAGCAATAAATCCTATTGTTGTGACACACTTGAGATTTTTGCCTATTTTATGAAAACCAAAAATCTCAACATGTTTGACTTTAGTAAATCATAGTCAACTATAGCTTATATAGCTTGAGTGGGCCTAATGGTTAAGAGCATGTGTTTCCTCCTAAGAGGTCACAAGTTCAAAGCCAGAGGGGGGTAAAGTATGTATGCCTTCATAGACTTAGTAGTCAAATCACATAGATTTTTAAAAAGTTGAATTTAGGTTGTCTCATCTGTAGAATTTGACTGCTTTAAAGACTTTCCAAGGTGTTCAATCCAGTTATACATTCAAAAATATATTTTAAATAATAAAAAATTACATTCTTTTTTGAAATTATTTTACCAAATTCCATTAAAAAAATAATAAAAAATATATTTCATCTATAAAATAAATAATATAAATATTATATAATAATACATTTATTAATAATTAGAATTAAAAAATATATATATATAAAAATAAATATGACTCAAGATAATGAGATAAATAATTTCTAAAATATATTTATAGGTTAGCCGACTGAATGTAAAAACGTGTTAAATATTATTAAGTGCAATTGGTTACAAAAGGAGATAACCCTCTCAAAGTGGTGAAGAAGGTTTCCTCCTCTCTTATTGTATATATTTATTACATTTAATTGGTAATAGCTATGTGATTTTGGATATTATATTCGTTATATATTTGTTACATTTAATTGTTGTATAGCTATTGTTGTATAGCTATATGCTTTTCGATATTATATTCGTTTTTCTAGTATTAGAATGCCAAGTAGAAACATTGTAGTTCATACAAGTGGTATTATTTATTGATAAGTTTTTAAGTTTTTTTTTTTAAATTAGGTAATGCATGGGAATTTTAATTAGTATTTACTTCGTGAGGATTATAATATTGATTTTGCTATCCAATTGTATTGATTTTTTTATTAATTTTAGAGTTTTGCAATTTTAATAAACAGAAAATGTTGAATATTTTTCTTTTTTTATCAATTAAAAATTATTTTTCTAATTTTATGGAAGTATTATTATTAATTTTTAATTGGTTGAGCGAGCTTTGATGAACATAATTTTTTTAGTGGAGGGTGTTTTATTTTCGATATTTAAGAGTGTTTGTCAATTCATTTTAAAATAATAAAAAAGGCTAAATTTGTGAGTGGTCATTTCATGTGAGTGCTTTGACACTAACAATGAAACTCACATTATTATACTACTTCTATGCCCGATGATGTCACAACTAGAGTTGCAGGTCATTTACGTAGGTGGGGGGCTGAACAAATCTCCATAAAGTTGATACATTATGCAAAGTGTGAAGCAAGAAGAAGCTTTCACCTAGCAAATTGAGAACCATAATTATAACAATTTGTTTCATTGTCCCGAGCTTTCAATGAAAGACTTTATTATGCAGAGGAAACTTCCTCCCCACAATGAAAATTTTCATTAAAAAACTATAAACCTAAGAATCATATATATAATTTAAATTAGCTTAACTTTATATAAAAAAAAATTCTAGACGAAATCACATAAAGATTTTTATGTTAACGCTTTTAGAACCACTTATTGTAGTTCATCATGAGAACAAAGATGGATAATGAAGCAGAGAACTAATAAATAGTAGAGATGCAACGGCTAGTTCCCAACAATAGCTAAATTATTATTATTATTATTAATTAGAGTAAGGTTAGAATGAACAAAATAAAGTCAAAAATAAAAATAAAAATCTTTAGAAGGGAAAAATTTAAAATAGAAATTAGAAAATAATAAAAGGAAATAACAAATCAAAGAATAATACAAAAGAGGGAAGATATTTATTTATTTATCTAATATTTAATCAACAGGGACCATATAAATAATAAAGTTAAAAGTAAAAACCTTAAAAATAAAGAATCCAAATGAAAATAAAATGGAAATTAGAAGACAATAAAATAAATTTGCAAAAGTCAAAGGTTAATATATAAGACTTCATAATTAGAGAGATTGGAAAAATATCATCACATCAAATCAAAATAAAATAAGAATCATAATTATTATTATTATCCAAATTTAAGCCATACACCAAATTGGTGTATGAGACCCCCTTGTTTGTGGGACAAGGGACCCACCCCCACGAAACAATTTGACTGCTAAGTCTACGAAGGCATACATACTCTACCCCCACCTGTTTTGAACGTGTAACCTCTTAGGAGGAAACACATGCTCTTAATACTATAGAGATGAAATAATAATAAATAAAATAAGTTAATAAAAATGGCTAAAAAATAATAATAAATTATTAAGAGAACTAGATTTATATAAGAACTAACCATTATTAAAAAAAAATAAAAAATTAAATCTAGGAATAAAGAGAGGGGATCCAACAACGACTTATCTTCCAACCATCATCTCTATTAAGTGTATTAGACCTTCTTTCAATCTCAATGGCCTCCCTGAACTTACGGTGATGGAAGTGATCAATCTTGGTGATGACCTGGGAGTCCTCAATATTAATGTGGTACTTGGTCTTCTTTGTGTGCTCTTCCAAAGCAAATGAGTGAGTCCTACAATGTTTTAAACCAACAACATGTTCCTTAATCCGTTGATTAATAGAATGACCCGTTTCTCCAATGTAGGTGGTCCCACCAGAAGAAGGTATAAAATTAATACTTTTCATGTCTTTGGGATTCATAGGGTATTTGACTGATCTTAGGGAACTGCGATCGTGTTCAGGGGTTTGAAGGTGGAAGAAACAATGCACTTCCTAAGAACCTGAGAAATATTATCAGTAGTTCCTTGTATAAATGGAAGCTGAACATAGGAAGCCTAATCCCTAGGTTATTTCTTAATCTTTGAACCTTTTCTTTCCTTTTGGAAAGCTTTGAAAACTTGGGATATGTTATAACCATTCATTTCAAAAACACTAAGAATATGGGTTTTCGCACCCTTCATGCAATCTTCATCACAAACTCGTAAGGTACGAGTAGCTAGATTGTTTAGAACACCTACATTTTGAGTAGGATAATTTTGGGAGTCAACATGAAGATATTATTCAATGTGCATTTTCTTACAAAAAACTTGGTGAGAAAAAGAATCATCATATTTCTTAGAGATCGTAACGTCAAGGAAGGGAAGGGTACCATTAACCTCATATTCCATAGTGAATTTTATGGATATTGATTTCTTATTAAGATCCTAAAGAAACAAATCTAACTTGTCATGACCATGCGGCCATAAGATGAAGGTATCATCAACAAATCATTTGCAAAGCTTAAGCTGAAATTGAGCTGAGGTTAAAGCCTTAGACTGAAAATCCTCCATGAATGGGTTAGAAACGACAATGGAAAGCGGAGAACCCATAGAAATGCCACACATATATTCATAGAAATCACCTTCAAAGCTAAAAAAGGTAGAGGTCAAACAAACTTCAACAACCTTGGTTGTATCAAGATCAGTGATACCATTGATAACCTCAACAACCTCCTTGATAGGGATATTGGTGTATAGAGAAACCACATCAAAACTAACTATAATGTCATTGGGCTCAAAATTTAAACCCCTTAACTCATTAACAAAAGAATAGGAGTCGTTAACAAAATAATATGTACCACCAACCAAGGGCTTGAGCTCACGAGATAAATATTCAGCTAGAAGGTAAGTAGGCCCACTGATTATCAAATTTATTTGATAATAAATTTTATCAATTGATAATAATGATTAATATTATTATTAAAGAAAATTCAGTGTCATTTATGAATGCATGTAGAGAAGCCAAAGTTGCAGGGATAAATGTTTCATTGTGCAGAGCTTATAATGAAAGATTTCATTGTGTAGAGGAAGCATCCTTTTCCCAATGAAATCTTTGCACAAGGAAAGATCTACTTAAAACACTATATAACTAAAGTTCATAAATATAAATTAAATTAATTTAACTTTATACGAAATCAATTTTTTTTAATAATATTTTTTTTCAAAGAAATGACTAGTAGATTATGTTAATAAAAAGGAGGATCATGACCAAGTCATTATATTTTCAAGAAGCTGGAAAGTGAGAAAACCTTTAATATTCGGGTCAGAACACATAGGAAAAAACCATCACCTAGAATGACATCTACTTTCTACTTAATGATTCAATCCATTCGATGAATAACTTCTCCAAAAAACCCCTAAAATCTAGATGAATTTGCAATAAATTCCTATTTTAAGTTTTCTTGAAATGCAGTTTCACCTTCCTTGGAGAATATTTCAAATTTATTTTTACTTGATTCTAAGACCCATTTACCTATAAATTGATTGTGCCATCAAGGATTAAGGATATTTCGTCATTGGAATCCACGTTACATTTCCGAATAGGAAGACAATTTTCGATTATCGATCGGAAGGGGCATGAACCCCGTTGTATTTATTACTATTTTCCCTTTGTCTATATTACAATGCTACCACATTGGAATGCATATTTTTTGTGGGACTTCTACAATAACAAGTGATTTTTATTTTATTTTTCACTTTAATCAAATCCGCCTTGGAGATGTTAGCCTTTGCAAGAGTTTCTGGTGAGGTGGATTGAGACTGAGAGATTTTGAAAATTTCAAATCCTTCTTTGAACCACCCTCATTGCTAGAAGCAGAGGGATGAGACTCTGAGTATATTGAATAATGATCAAATGTTTCACCTATCCACCACTTAGGCGTACAAGTAGAAAACCCGACCTTCCATTTCCTTGAATTTGGATAGTTTTTGAGGGAATAACTTGTCTCATAGTAGGATCTACAGTGGAACTAGGAGACATTCTCATAGTCCAGAGATTGAACCTGGGAAAAATTAGGACTAGTAAGCTCAATATCAATGGGGAAACCCTTACTGAATTCCATTTCCACACATATACGAGCATGTGTGGGCATTAGATAGAGTCTAGTGTCTTCATTGTGGAAATAAAAGTTTCCTATGGCATTACCAATTGAGGTTAATGAAGAAAGATTCCATAAATGTAGAGGGTGATTAGGGATCCTTACCCAAATAGGAGTAGCTGAGATTAACTATGAAAGTGGGTCAAAGTAGGGGAACCAAGGCCACATAGAATGGTTTATGTAGCCCCAAAATCAAGAACCAACAACAAGGATCCACTCTTTGTTTCCAACTTTAATGAAAACAATGATGAAAAAGACCTTGACCAGGTGGTAGATGTCTAAATCATTTGAAATGAGGGTTTCCAATGCTAATTGATCCAAGAATGGAGCTCAATGAGATTTTCCACAACCCAATGAACCTGCAAATCAAGCCGATTTCGGAGAAAAATTATGCCTCATTGATAACCTCTTCTACTAAGGAAATTTCCATTATAGGAGGTTCACTAAAAAGAATCAAATTAATAGTGGAAGGGAATTAGTTAGTAGTCACTTTGATGATATCACAAAATGATTCCAAGTGATCTTGGTGACCCAAGGAAAATTTTAAGGATGGAAATTTTTCTTGAATTTTAGAAACATTGGCGAATCTAACTAGTCCATAATATGCAATCTGTAAAATGGTTGGCAATATTTTTGTAAAAATATTGAAATTTATAATAATTTTATGTAGTCTCTATATAAAATTTTGGCGATTTTTAAGGCAAAACTATTTTGTACTATAAAATTTGGGCAAACACTGTTTAGAAAAAATGGAAATTAGCAAATCTTTTTTTTTGAAAAAGCATGGAAAATTAGCCCACTTGCAAATATTAGCCCCTAAAAGTTTCCCTATCTTGGCCACTTCCCAAGGAGAGGTGACTCCAAATTCACCAGCACCAAAGGAGGCTATCAAAGGAGCCAATGACAGAGATGCAGAGAGGTCCAGACCAATGATAATAGAAGGAGAAACCTTTGAGGGAGAATCAACTTCATTGCTAGGAACTGCACCAGAGGCCATATACTTCAAACTGATCATTAAAGACAACGAAGCAGGCAAACAAGTAGGAGATTTTTCTCCCATATTGAAATAATCTGCCATAAAACTAGATGGAGGCGATACTAGGTCAAAATTCGAACACCATGAGCTCAAAAATGAGCTTAAGGGATGTGGTGAAGTAAAATTACAAGTGTGGGCACAAACAATTCCTCTAGCCTGATAGCGGGTCTAGCCACAAACAAGACATTATATGGAATATTTCCTTAGGTTAGAACCAATTAAGAGGGCCTACCTCTTAGTATGCTTATCCCATTTGGTGATGACCTTGTTTGCGTGCTCCAGCTATCTCCCGTTTCCTTCTTCGAACACCTGAAACAAGTAAACAACAACAAACAACAACATTGATAATAGAAAAATTGTAATACAACCTACTTAACAAGTCAGGAAGTATTAAGCCATAAACATGTGAGATGAAAAATTATGTAGGAAATCAATCAAGAGTTGCATATATATTAAATCAAGAAGAGATTACAACCGTTGTCTTGACGTTGTTGTTCTCCTTTGACAAATCCGGGTTCCCACGCATTTCCATTAGCATTCCATGATGGCCTCAACAATGGTAGTTTTGAGGCTCTTTCCTTTAGTCTTCACACTACACCAAATTCACACTTCTCCCTCACACACAACTAGAGAGCTACAACTATGGATAACTTGCTAATTACTCCAAACTTAATTAGCACTAGCACATCAACATTAACACTAGCTTGTGCTTGGGAAAAAGGGAGGTTTATATAGCATGAATGGATGGGAGATGGTACCTCTTCTCATGGGAGAAGGTCTTATCTCTTGAGGTAGTTCCATCCTAATAGGGGAAAGGAGCCCAAACTGATATCCTCGACTCCATCTGGCCCAACCATTTACCAGACTTTTGTTACAAAGCTTATAGAGCTGGAAGCTTCAGATCCTTATTTAAAAAGCCTTCCAAAAGAGGATCGACAAGACTGGAACAAGACTTAGACGCTTTGGTCGGCACTAGGGACAGTGTTAATCCCTGCATATCAGTGTGAGGAGGACACTGATCATTAGCGTCGGTCTTGTAAATTGGGGAAAACAAAAGATTTTTGGGAAATGATGCAAAAGGGAATTGTTCTGCTCATGAAGAGGGACACAATGGGAATTCTTCATGAAGGGGAAGCATGTCGGGTTCATTGTAGAGGTCCTCTAGGATCATGGAACGGGGAGTACAGGGACAGTGACAAAATGTTGTGTAACAGATGCCCCCTAAAGCGTGAAGGCCGAACTAGAGTGGGGTGAAATGCTTTATGAATCAGTGTAGGGAACTGGAGTCTGTCATCAGAAAACCTGCAAGAAAGTATAGATACATATACATAACTGAAAACATTGTCAAATGATACATGAATCATCAAATGGATGCAACCATCCGGAGAAAGATCATGCAAATGGATCCAGGTATGGACATAGCCATCTGATAAAGAGGATAATATCAAAACCAAGGTATGGTCGCAACCATCCAATAATGAGAAGGATCACATATGACAACTCATGGTGTTGTCGTAGCCACCCATCTAAAAGATACATGTATACCAACATGATCATGTCACATTGCCTTGCAACCTGGAATTTTGTAATGTGATCCCAGGGTCTTGTGCTCCAACACTACCCGATCAAAGTACAAATTCTAACATGTGAATAGATGCATTGACGTCGAACATGCTAGAAAATCACTTGATTACCAACTGATGATGTAAATTGTTAACAAGTGCGAGAGAAACCACCAATAATAACAATGGTCCTCAAGGTCTATCAACAAAATTCCCATAATGTGAATAAATGAACTGTAGTCGAACACCTATGAAATCACTCGATCGAAAGCCAATGATGTGAACTTGTCGTGGAGCGTGAAGAACATGCCATTAGGGCATGCAAGCTCTAAGGTACTAGAAGGGAGTCTCTCGGACAACTTCTTGGATAATGAGCCGCAGTCTACAGGAAGTGACCGTGTCGAAGGAGGGCCATAATGTATCCCACATCATCGACACGAGACAAAGGGATGCAAAATGATTTTGGATGCTACAGAGAGTTAGGGGTAAGTGTAACTAAAAAAGGACAACTCTTGAACATATCAGTGACACGACTAGAAGTTTGGTTGCTTTTGGATCCATAGGATTGGTGGTCATGATGACATGGCAGAGATCAAATGGAAAGTAAAAATAAATGGCCCAACCTAGGAAGGTCAATGATAAAAAGGAGGATATCCCAAACCGACACAAAGTAGAAAGTGTCATGTTCAAGAGTGAGTTGCCGACACAACTGATTAGATTTCCAAATTTTCCCCCACCATTTATGGCAGGCACCCCAATTATTTTTAAATCGCAAGCTTGAAGGGGATAGAATATGCTTGCACTGTAAGTTCATCCTTTGGATGAATCCAACCTAGTAGGTTTAATGATCCCTAGAAAGGAGAAACTCATGTTCGTCATGGTGACGAATCCGATTTCGTTTAATATTTTAACGAGTCCGACAAAGGTGCAACTCGGTATCCTTTTCATGTTTAGATAGTTTGAAAAAGACACGGAAAAGAAAACTCCACATGGTCCCTTTTTGTACATTTATGTCTCTCAAGCCCGAAAATGTAGAAAACAATACTTAAGAGAACTGCTTGACCATTTCAGTCAAGGAGTACCTTTTTCATTAATAGTGCATCCCAGCCCGAAAAAGGGGTAAATGTATACTAGGTGCACAATGTTTCGCATCCACTAACAAGCTTGAAATGACAAAGGCTCCGCTATCTTTTTGTGTTTAAAGGGTTGGAAAAGAGGTTGAAAGAGGACAAGTGGCAAGCCTGGAAGCCGCCATGTTTCCTTCACCAAGAACCGGTGAGAATGACGCACTTTACCAAAATGTTTGGGTAGGTCGGCGGAGTCGAACTTGCTACCTACACCAATAAAACCACACGACATACCATTCTACTACTCCATTACAACTTAACATACAATGGATTCAACACATATTTAAAGTGTAATAGTTTGTAGTTTGGGGGTTAGGAGGGAGCCAGCCCTGGGCCAACCCCCTCCATGTAACCAGTTTCGATAACCGTCAGCCAACAATTAGCGGAACTGGTGGCCAATATAATTGTTGATAGTTAATTCCATCACATGTGTCCACTACGCCTGATCTGAAAATGAGATCTCAGATTATTATTAAGGTATTACAGACTCATGTGCATGATTTTCCTATATCATTTAGTGCAACAGATCGATAAAATTGCGAATAATATAGACAATGAGCAGTTAGAGAAACATAATAGATACAAACATAACACAACAAAATAATCAAGGAGTTCACCCAAAACTCCTGGGATACATCTCTTGGTCCAGCCTTCAATGGTGACCTCTCTATTATGTCTTTAAGAGCAGAGTTTTTACAAATGTGAGCTCAATTGAGTCTCAACACAATAGGAACAATACAACAGGGTCAACTTGAATCCCTCAAGTCTCTTGGAGTATGCATACTCTCCCTCTCACTCTCTGTCTTTGTTTTCCCTTTGCCTTAGAACTGCTTGCCCCTGTCTCTATCATTATGTGGCTTTTAAGCCAATCGGCGTTGGTCTGTTCATTTTCCCTTTCGGGCTCTCTAGCTTCCGGCCTCTATTCACTCAAATCCCTTCTGAGTGTTAAACAATCATTTGTTAAACATCTTCAGGGAAGGTGGGCACCTGTTCTGCAATGGAAGGGACCATCAGCACATTCAAAATTCCCAAAATAGTTTTTCTTTGTTTACACAGAGAAATACACAGAAACACGGGAAAATTTGCCAAAACGCCTTCCTCTAGACTTAAAATATCATTAAATCTACCCTAAACTCCATCGGGTCCGCCCATAGATCATTATCGCAAGTTGCTTAGTCGTGGATTCCTTCGTATTTGTGTTTATAATGAAAAACCCCAAATACAAAGGAAAACTTAACAAATCAGAACTCAAAACATATGTACTTGACTCTATAAACCCTTTCAAGTCCGGTTATATATGGCTACTGCATATCCCTGTTTATCTTCCAATCTTCGATTGCGTCGATCATCTATCAGCGCATTGCATGGTCGCTGGCCTCCTTGGAATCACCCCTTACATAGTTGCGATGTGATATTACGATATCGCAATCGCATATCGCTGATCCTTCGGGTTGCGGGTTAAGTTCCTTTGTATATGCATATAAGCGATGTGAAATAGCAATATCGCAATCACATATCGTTGATCCTCCAGGCTGCGGGTTAAGTCCCTTTGTACATGCATACGAGCGATGCGATATAGCGATATCGTAATCACATATCGCTGATCCTCCGGGCTGCGGGTTAAGTCCCTTTGTACATGCATACGAGTGATGCAATATAGCACGGGTAGATCTCGACTGTCGAATCTACACGCTTGATCGATGGTCCTCATCTAATTGCACTTGATCGCCATCGTGATTTACATAATACCGCGCCCGATTAACTCCACCTGCCACTGCCAATTGCGATATGCTGATCAGATCTGGACCATTGATTGGCCAGATCTGACAGCTCCTGTGCATTGTTGTTTTGGCCTCCAATAGGCTCTGTTTTCACCATTTTTGTGTGTTTTTTCTTGCCTGACAGTGTAATCTGCCTTTTGTAAAGGTTTTTCTCATGCGATAGTTTTTTATTTTTGAGGACTTACAGGGTTTTTAGGATCCATTTTGGATCACGCCTTCCCACTGAAAAGCTTTTGGACGACCGAAAGTTGGTTTTTAAGCATCGATCAAGTGAGGATACAACTTCCTCACTTGTCCAATTTCTACCCATTGTGCACTACTTGGTTTTGAACCTTTGAGTCCGATTATGAGGTACTCAACATCCCCTCTGCGTGTAGTTCTCACCTTCTTGTCTAGAATTGTATCTTCTTGCAACTCATTGAGATATTCAGGCAACAGATCATCAATAGAAGGAACTGACTTTGATCTTCGGGATCTTCAATCAATGAAAGTTCATACATCCTCAAGTTCTCTGCATTAATGACTGAATAGGTATGCATATAAGCTAGCAAATCAAGGTGAAAAGCATTTTCTCCAATTTTCTCAATTATCTTGAAAGGCCCATACCTGATTAGCTCTAGCTTCTTACCTTCACCTTGCATTCTGTCTTTACTAATGTATAGTTAGACTTGATAACCAACTTGGAAGTTATGCTCAATTCGATGCTTATCATGCCTTGCCTTGTACTTTCCCTAGCTTCTTTCCAGCTGTTCCTGCACTGCCTAGTGAATTTCTTGGATCTGTTCAATGAACTTGGTTGCTTTGTCCGCATCACTATGTCCATCAACTGCTATGTCTTTTCCAAAGACAAAATCCAAGGGAAACTTTAGTGTAAAACGAAAACAAGTCTCAAAAGGAGATATCTGAGTATAAGAGTGCTTGGCACGGTTGTAACCATGTTGCACATAACACAAATGTTCATCCCAAAGCTTGGGATGCTTGCTGCAATAGCCCTTGAGCAACTGGATCATTGTCTTGTTGACCACCTTTGTTTGACCATCTATTTGTGGATGGAATGTAGTGCTCTTCTTCAATTTGGTGTCCATCAATTCCCATAGACTTGACCAAAAACTCCCAACAAATCGGGAATATTGATCAGATACAATGGAAGTGGGTAATCCAAAATGAACCCATACATGCTGAAAGAATAACTTTGGTGTTTGTTTAGCTGTAACCTGCTTGTTACAAGGTATAAAAATACACATTTTGATGAACCTATCCACAATAACATATAAATAATCATGACCTTTTCTAGATTTTGGCAATCCCCCAACAAAGTCCATGGAAAAAATTTCCCAAGGACAAGAAGGAACTGGCAGTGGAGTGTACAGGCCTATTTTTCTATTACTGGGCTTGCTTTTAGCACACATAGTACACCCTTTAATATATCTACACATTGTTTCATGCATTCTTGGCCAATAATAAAACCTTTGTAGTTATGCAAATGTTTTACTTACACCAAAATGACCTAATATAAGAGAAGTATGTGCTTCTTCGATTATGTTAACTCTTTATGTTTTTGGAATGCATAAATTTCCCAAATGATACAAGAGTTGGTCCTTAACATAATAATCCAATTCTTATACTTGTTTGTCATGACTTAAAGTTGCATATACATATTTAAAATCTATGTCTTGAGCATATTGTTCAATGTAGCTTTCATGCATTATTGAGTTATGCTTAAGTATAGTAGATGCATTTATGATTGGTCTAGACAACATATCTACAACCTTATTGTGTATGCCCTTCTTATATCTTATGACAAGATGAAATTATTGTAGAAACCCCATACACCTATAGTGTCTTGATTGTTGCAATTTAGTTTGTGAGTGAAAATATTGAAGTGTTTGATGATCTATATGGATGATTGTTTCTTTTTCCATTAGGTAATGTTTCCACTTTTTCACACTCTGTACTAATGCATACAATTCTTTATCATATGTGGGATAATTAACTACTGCAGAACTAAATGTCTCAGAATGATAGTATATGGGTTTACCGTGTTGCATCAACACTACTCCCATGGCATAGTCACTGACATCTTTTTCAATCTCAAATGGACGTTGAAGATCTGGCAGTGCTAGTACTAGTGTTGTACTAATTTTTTCTTTTAAGGTGTTGAAGGCTTTTTGCTGTTTTCTTCCCCACTGAAACACCTTGTTCAATCCTATTAAAGCATGTAAGGGAGCTACAATCAAGGAAAAGTTAGCAATACTCTTTCTCCAATATTGTGTTGCTCCTAGGAAACTCCAAACTTCTATAGTAGATTTGGGTTTAGGCCAATTCACAATGACTTCAACCTTGGAGGGATCTATATTCAATTCACCACCCCCTACAATATGACCCAAATAATTTAAAGATGTCTTGCCAAATTCACATTTTCACAAATTTACATAGATATTTTCTCTTTTCAAAACATCTAAAGTCTGCTTTACATGCTTCAAATGTTCTTCCCATGTTTTACTAAAAACAAGAATCTCATCTAAATATACAATTACAAAAGCATCAATAAAATGTCTGAGTACATCATTCATAACTCTCATGAAAGTGGCAGGAGCATTAGTTATGCCATAAGGCATAACCAGCCATTCATACAACCCTTGCTTTGTTTTGAAAGTAGCCTTCCATGCATCTTGTTCTGCTACTCTGACCTGATGATAGCCACTATGCAAGTCTAACTTGGAAAAGTAAATTGTTTCTTTCAGCTGATCTAATAGATCATCAATACGAGGAAGAGGATAATGATTCTTGATCATTATTTTATTCAGTTCTCTATAATCAATGCACATCCTCCACAAACCATCTTTCTTTCTCACCAACACAATTGGAGATCCACATGGTGATGTTCTTGGTTTGATGAACCCTTTATTGAGCAGCCCCTATACCTTCTTCTTGATCTCTGCATTCTCTAAAGCGGATAACCTGTACATTCCGATGTTAGGCAATGGAGCATCTTGCTGCAAATGAATATCATGTACTATTTCCCTTTTGGGTGGCATACCTTTAGGTTCTTGAAATAGAATATCATATTCTAAAACAACTTTATCTAAATCATCTTTCTGTTTAGCATCACAGCCCTCAAATACATTATTTTTATCAAGGTTCTTTTCCTTTGCAACCATTAGTAAAAATTGCTCGCATGATTTTACAATTCTTTTCATCTACCCTAAGTTTATGAGAGAATAGTTATTTTTGAGTTTATGAGCTCTTACAATATATTCTATTCCATGTTTAGCGAGTTGATACTTATTTTCAGCTCTATAGAAAATGGTTTTCTATCATACAAGGAAGGACTTCCTAACACAATACCACATATATCCAAGGGAACTATATCTAACTCAACCTCATCTACAAATGTTGGCCCAATAGCAAACCTAAGTTTACATTGTCTTGTCACTTGTAGCTTTGCTTTATCACATACCCAACCTAATGGATATGGCTTCTTGTGAGGTGTGGTTAGTAATCCCAATTTCTTTACAATTGCTTCAGAAATCAAGTTTACTTGTGATCCACTATCAAATAAAGTATCAACCTTTTGGTGCTTGGAAATAAGTCTAATATGAAAAAGCTATGTATTTTCCTCTCATTTTCTTCATTATCAATAGATTGTGTAGAATTACTTGTAGATGCTTCAGAATTTTTACCATTTATACCTGAGGCCATGACCATTGTTTCATCACCTGAGTCTGACCCCAATTCTTTCTGAAAAGAAACAACAGTCTCCTTTTTCTTACCCCTGAACTTCTTAGGTTTAAGCTCTAGTTGCAAAGACCAGTAGTGTGCATCATTGTACCCATCCTTCTTGTAGTGAGTGCATGATGTTTTGTCTTTCTGTACAACGTTTGTCTTCCTCTCCTGCCATTTTAGCTTCTTCTTTTTCTCGTTCTTGCTTGCAGATGTTTTGATGATCCCCCAATCTCTGGATTCAAATTCTTGCCTCTAGCCTCTAGATGTGTAGCCTGAACTGATACATCATCTAGGCTAGTGGGATTAAACATAAGAATGGTGTGCTTCAAATAGCTATGCAGACCACTTATATACTTCAACAAAGTTTCAGGTGAGTCTAGAGAAATTCCTAGAGTTAAAACTCTTTTTCTAAATTCCTGGGTATAGCTTTGTACACTTTTGCCCTTTAATTGGCGAAGAGTTTTCCAACTCATCATCGCTTGCTGCATATAAGTCAAAGGATAGAATTGTTTTTTAATGGCAAAAAAAAAAATCATTCCAGGTAGAAAGAATTTTACCATGTTTCTTCAGATCATCTTATGTCTTGCCTTCCCACCACACTAGTGTAGTTCCTCCAAAGCGAAGGTTAGCCAACTGAATCTTTCTCCTCTCTGAATCAATGTTCTGCAACCTACAATATACATCAATCTATCTAATCCAGTTACCTAGCTTTTCTGCATTTATTTCTCCATCATAAATTGGAAAATCAAACTTTACATTTAATTTAATCAAATAAGTTTTCTTCTTTTTCTTATCAGGGCTAGTTTTATGTAGAGAAGATGATGAGGAAAATGAAGGTGATGATGGAGTAGATGGTGGAGAAGGCCTCTCTTCTTTTCCTTTGCCTTCTGGGTGGGCAACTAGAAGAGGTTCCTCTACTCCTTTATCTGGGCTAGGCGTTGAAGTGCTTTCACCTCAGCCCTTCTTAAATTCCTGATACATCTCTGCCACCATGGCCTGAAGTGCCTTAAAATATTCCAGAATTGAGATTCTACTCCCAAGGGAGTTTCTTCTGCCATTTTCCTCCGAGGATAGACTCTTCTGAATTTTGGATTAGGCTCAACAAGTTCTCCTTTTTCCAATTTGAGCTTTGACCTAGTTAGCATTCAAAAAAAGTCCAACACAATCTTGTCTAACCTTAACAACCAAAAACCAAAATCTCTGATACCACTTGATCTAAAAATGACATCTAAGATTACTATTAAGGTATTACAGACTCATGTGAAGGATTTGCATATATCATTTAGTGCAATGGATTGATAAGATTGCGAATAATATAGGCAATGAGCAGTTACAGAAACATAATAGACACACACATAACACAACAAAATAATCAAGGAGTTCACCCAAAACTCCTAAGCTACATCTCCTAGTCCAGCCTTCAGTGGTGACCTCTCTATTATGTCTTTAAGAGCAGAGGTTTTACAAATGTGAGCTCAATTGAGTCTCAACACAACAGGAACAATACAACATGGTCAACTTGAATCCATCAAGTCTCTTGGAGTACACAGATTCTCCCTCTCGCTCTTGCTCTCTGTTTTCTCTCTATCTTAGCATTGGTTGCCCCTGTCTCTATCATTCTATGGCTTTTAAGCCAATCGGCACAGGTCTATTCGTTTTCCCTTTCGGGCTCTCTAGCTCCCGGCCTCTATCCGCTCAAATCCCCTCTGAGCATTAAACAATCATTTGTTAAACATCTTCAGGGAAGGTTGCCACCTGTTCTACAACGGAAGGGACCATCGGCACATTCAAAATCCCCAAAATAGTCGTTCTCTGTTTACACAGAGATATACATAGAAACACGGGAAAATCTGCCAAAACGCCTTTCTCCAGACTTGAAATATCATTAACTCTGCCCTAAACTCCATCAAGTCTGCCTTTAGATTGCTATCGCAAGTCGCTTAGTCGCGGGTTCCTTTGTATTTCGGTTTATACTGAAAAACCCAAAATACAAAGGAAAGCTTGACAAATCGCTGCATATGGGAACTCAAAACATATGTAATTGCCTCTATAAAGCCTTTCAGGTTTGGCTATATATTGTTAACGCATATCCCTGTTTGGCATTCGATCGATGATTGCGCTGAACAACTATCAACGCATCGCATGGTCGCTGGCCTCCTTGGCATCACCCCTTATGTAGTTGCGATGCGATATTGCAATATCGCAATCGCATATCGCTGATCCTCTGGGCCGCTGGTTAAGTCCCTTTGTACATACATACGAGCGATGTGATATAGCGATATCGCAATTGCATATCGCTGATCCTTCGGGTTGCGGGTTAAGTCCCTTTGTACATGCATACGAGCGATGCGATATAGCGATATCGCAATCGCATATCATTGATCCTCTAGGCTGCGGGTTAAGTCCCTTTGTACATGCATATGAGAAATGCAATATAGCACGGGTAGATCTGGATTGTCAGATCTGCGCGCTTGATCGACGGTCCTCATCTAATCGCACTTGATCGCCATTGTGGTTTCCATAAGGCCGCGGCCGATTAACTCCACTTGCCACCACCGATTGCGATATGCTAATCAGATTTGGACTACTGATTGGCCAGATCTGACAACTCTTGTGCATTGTTGTCTTGGCCTCCAATAGGCTTTGTTTTCACCATTTTTGCGTGTTTTTTCTTACCCGATAGTGTAATCCGCCTTCTATAAAGGTTTTTCTCAAGCGATAGTTTTTTATTTTTGAAGACTTAGAGGGTTTTTAGGATCCATTTTGGATCAATGCTAAGCTAACAGTTTGTGTAACTGCGCTATTAACGCTAACATCATCATTAACATTAATTAAACGCGCTTACCCCTTAATTAATCCACCAATTAAAATGCAGTTAGTATGGCGGAAATTTCAGCGATACCTCCAATTTTTGTGCTAACTCCAATTTTAGCGGGAGTAACTGGAGTTCCTCCAGTTTTAGCGGAGGTTTACTAGAAGAAACTATTTTGACCATAAATTGAGTAAAATTCGACCAAATTGATATAAAGAAAAGGTGTTCCTAGTGGATTTGGATGTTCTAAGCTCATTGAAGTAGGTTTTAGGAGCAGTAGAGAATTGTAAACATAATTTCTTGCATTATTGAGCTAATAGTTAGGCCCAAGCCATGGATGTTGGACCAAGGAGATGTATCCCAGGGGGGTGAACTCCTTCATCAAAACACTATGTTAAGTGTTCATTTTTATGGTTTGTTGTACATTTGATTATCGTTTTTCAGCACTTTACTTTTATGATATTTTTCTCATGAACTTAACATAAAACTTGACAAATTTACCTGTTTTCATTCACAAACATCATAAGGAAACCTATGCACATGAAGCAATTGACAAGCATTTGTTTATAAATATCAAGTTGAAATTAGCACAACAAAACTAACATTTAATAACAGATCACCATGTAGCTTTTGAATTGTTTCTCTAAATGCAGTACCAACTCTACTGGCTTTAAATCTATGAGATTTCACAAAACTGTGCATACTTGGTAATTCTATCAAATACCACCATTATGACACTCTTTCCTTCATAATTGGGTAAACATGTGAATTGTGATCAAATCCATTAAAACCTCCTCCCAATGTTGACTTGGAATGGATAAAGGTTGTAACAGACCCGGGGTCTTAATTGTCTCAACTTTATTTTGTTGGAAAACCAAACGTTCCACCACAAACGTTTGAATATCAAATTTAAAGCCATCGCAAAAAATTCCTTTTCAACTCTATGGAAATTTTAAAAAATCCTGAGTGTCCTCCTAAGGGAGAGGTGTGAAATTTCCTAAGAATCTTTTATTTGAGTTGGGAATTCCTACAACTTTACAAGCAATATTTGTACCATAATGAATCATTATTTCAGCTGAATGTATCAGATGTACTAGGATCTTGCTGCAACTTTTGAATAAGTGCCCACGCTTCTTATTCATTCTTCCATTCATCCCTTATTTTTGTTATCCAATCTAGTTGGATAATAGAAATGGCACAAAGCAATGCTTCCACATCCTCATCCTTTCTTAAGAGTACATCTACAACAATATTTTGATTCACTTTTTGTACATGATTTCAAAGTCATAACCCAACATCTTTGTGACCCATTTTTGCTACTCTTCTGAAGATAATATTTTCTCTAAAAATTATTTAAGACTATCATGATCTGTTTTTACCTTGAAGTGCCTTCCCATTAGGTAAGGTCGTCATTTCTTAAGTGCATGTAGTATTGCCAACATCTCCATCTCATAAATAGCTTTGTGTAAATACTTTCCTTTGATTAGATGACTTTCAAAAGTAATGTGTCTTCTTTCTTGCATTAAAACAACAACAATTCCAATTCCTAAGGGATCACATTCCACAATAAATGTTTTGTCAAATATGGCATAGCTAAGGCAGATGCTTGGAACATTTCCTCTTTAAGATACTCAAAGGCCTTAGTTTCTTCTCGAGTCCAAGAAATTGCATCTTTCTTCAGTAATGTTGTTAGAGGTGCTGCTATTCTCCCATAATTCTTAACAAACTTGCGATAATACCCTGCTCACTCGAGAAATCCTCACAGATGCTTTATGGATGTAGGTATTTTCCATTCACTATTGGCTCTAATTTTTTTAGGTCTACTTTAACACTAATATTCCACCTCCTGTACTCCAAAGAATCATTTGGAGGTTTTTGCATATAATTGTTTCTCCTCCAATAGCTTAAGCACCTTGTCAGCATGTTGAACATGATCCTTCTAAGACTTGTTGTAGATTAGTATATCATCAAAAAACACTAACACAAATTTTTTAAGGGTTTGATAATGGAATTCATCAAACCTTGAAATGTAGAAGGTGCATTGGTAAGTCCAAGAGGAATGACCAAAAATTCATAATAACCCTCATGAGTTCTAAATGTTGTTTTCTGAACATCTTCAGTCTTTATTCTTATTTGGTGATATCCTGAACGAAGATCCAACTTGGTGAATTAAATTATTCCATGCAATTCATCCAATAATTCATCAATGAGAGGAATGGGAAATTTATCTTTAATAGTGAGCTTGTTGAGCTCCCTATAATCCGAACACATGCACCATGATCCATTCTTATTGTGCACCAATACTACTAGAGCAAAGAAAGAACTTTGACTATGTTGAATTATACCAACCCCTAGCATTTCTGCAACCATTCATTCAATTTCGCTCTTTCCGGCATAGGGATATCTATTAGGCCTGACGTTTGAAGGAATAATTCCTGGAATCAAATTAATAGCACAACATGATCACGAATAGGTGGGAGGCCTTGTTGGGTCCCTATAATACTAGTGATTACCCCATTACTATTGAAGTTGTCCCCTTATTAATATTGTTGTGCCCCTATTGTCCCCATATTGTTATTACTGTGCCCCATAGAATCCCTCTATTGTTA
>APFE031012797.1:37426-50193 GCA_000404065.3 Pinus taeda | reverse complement strand
TGAATTAGAAATTGTTAAAATAGGTTTATATTTGTAATATGTACTTCTTTAAATCTTCAAATTTTATCTTCTAAGCTTTATTATATCTTATGTCCATATACAGTGGATTTTCCTCCAGGTTTTACAAACCCGAATTGATAATTAAATACTTGTGTTAATTTATCCTAATAAATTAGCCCAACAGATGCTCTATGGCTTTTGTAGTTCCCACACCAAATCATGATGGGTTAAACTCCTTTACATCATTTCCCCACAATGATGGATCATGGTGGATTGCAAGGATAGGCAATAGAGGGCCAGTTCCTACAGCAATTGAGAGGTTTCCAAGATCCGTTAGTTTGTGTGTTTGTCGTTCTCGTGGCAAAGATAGATGTTGCACATCTGAATCATGGCCACATAGGATCGTATTACACTTTAACCCTACTTTGTTATTGAAACCACCAACAGATTTCAAAGGGGGTCTCAAATGGTAAATGGTTTTGGAACTGGGGGGTTTGAACTCCTCCCACTAATGCCACATAGTATCAAAATGGTTTTAGAAAAACAATTTTTTGGACCCCCCAGCTGTTAAACCTCAGATGACCTTAGAGGGTCTGAAATGAAATAACAACCTTTGATCTTTATGCACTAATTTTTTACCATGGAAAAGTGTTGGTTTTTTATCCCATGTACTTAGCATATTATTTAATGTGTTGACCAAGGCATGTAAAGATCATGAAAGACTCATAAGTGAGTTGAAACTGAATGAATCAATATTATCCCACCTATTATTTGTGTACAGAACTCGACTACTTTTGGTATCGGAAAGGGAGAGAATCATTACGTCCACCTGTGCGAAAACAAACCTTTGGCTTCTATCTCTGTAGGTGTATTATTCATCACTTGCCCCACTATCCATGATAAGATGGGCATAATAAAAACTAATGAATCCATATCTCTCATGTACTTTTTATAACTCATATATAAGATCGACTCCCTAAATTGTGAGGTCAATTTATATAACTTGGAGATGGGATGTTTGGTCTAATAACTTTAACAAAAAGTTTTAATAATAAATAAATAAAAATTATAAATATATATATAATATTTCTATAGATTTTACATTCATTAAAACTTTTATTAAAATATCATCATTTACAAACAACAATTTTATAATTGTTTCAAAAGAATGGGCCTGGAACAACTAATAAATTCCACTGAAAATTAATTTTTGGTGTACCGAGATATGTTACAACAGGTTTCTTGTCCCACAAGTAAGGGGGTCTCATACACCAATGTGTTATTTGGCTTGGTTGTGACCTTAAAATTGGATAATAAAAATATCCTCTAGAAATTTTAAAATTGTATTTCAAAGGTATGAGAGTGCAAGGAAGCCTTGTCTTTAGTGAGGTGCATGATAAGGTAATGCTTTCCTTCAACATGTAGAAAATATTGTAGACTTTTGGAGGTTTATTTTGGAATACACCATTGTTTTGGGCTAGCCAAATGGAGTAGATCACCTCTACAACCAAAATTTTATCTTATATTCTAGTTGTAGTTCATTCATTTAATGCCTCTATGTTGTCTCCAATCCATTGTTGCATTTTACCTAGTCTATTAGTGATAGCCCATATCTCATTGGTGAGATGACAGCGAATCGAAAGGTGATTTCATGCTTTCATGTTATTCCCTTAAGAGCACGTGTGTTGGGACTTGTCCATCCTATTCTTCTAAGAATGTCTAGGTTGGGATTTCACCCTTAATTTGAGGTTTGGGGCCCCAACCTTGGTTGTATATAGTTGTCTTGCATCTAGAGGGTCTAGACTTGTGCTTGAACACCTTATTTGATGCAAATCTATTCATAAAGATTCATCAATAGATTTTTCATCATCGTATAAATAAATGTATATGTTATTTTATATACATGAACATAATCAATCTTCCTAAAACATGGTTGATATTTGTGTGCCTTAGACCATTAAATGCCACAAATCATAGTGAGATGTGCTTGAGTGTGGGTTAAGTAATTGCATTGTGGGAGAACTAATATGCATTTACATTGTATATCAAAAGAAGAAAGGTACATTGTAGAAGGCATGTGGGGTCACAAGAGAGGCATCATGTCACTATACAAAGGATATAAAAATAAAAGGGTATAAAAAATGTGAATAAAAAAATGGATTCATAAAATATTTAGTGAAGATAGGGGTTTTATAAATTGGGAAGGTGTATTGGATTTATATTGGTAAGGGGTTAAATAATGTGATTTTTAGACGTATTTTCCAATATGTATTCAAATTAAGGGTATTGTATATTATGCAACAATGCACGTGTTATGTTAGAGGTTAAGTAAGTGAAGCCCATGTGAGTTTGTGGCACTTTTCTGGATGATTTTTTCTTTTGTTTCCTTTTGTGGTTTTTCTATCGCTTTTTGTCATTTTGCTGATGTGAGTGTTGTTTTTCTTGTTATTTTCATATTAGATGGTGTTTTAACCTATATTAGCTTGTACAAGTGTCAGTTTAGTTTGTCGTTCACTTTTTATAAGTGTCCCATTAGCTTCTTGTTCTTTTCCCACTATTGGTCGTCATTACAACGCCTCCTTGTGCACGTTTGTTTTTCTTTTTTCATATTTATTTTTTGCGCTTGATATCACTATTCTCTATTACCCTTAGTAAAATATACACACTTGATTTCATTATCACTCAAATCTGTCATTTTCCCATCTCCTTCCTAAACAGATCTTCTCTAACATGGCCAACAATTTCCTTCTTCAATTATGGATTTCGCCACTCTAAAGCTCAAGCCTTGTGCTTGGCCTATGATACTATGTAATGGACATTCCCTAGCTTGACCAAATACACATTGTGTAGTTCTAGGGCTCAAGCCTCACCCTTGGCTACTAAGATTGCAGAATGCGCAATCCCTCCCTAAGTTTACCTAGGTTGGAATTGTGCATTGTGTAGGCTCAAGGCTGAAGCCTCTCCCTCACCTGTTGAGACTACAGAATGCACAGTTCCTAAGCTCAACCACCCCCCTTTAGTCCAAGAATTACACAATTCAGCCTCTCAGACTTGTGGTTTCTATCTTGATCTTTTTTTGTGAGTTGTTTTGCTGGAGCTAGTTTATGCTTTCCATGAGTGCATCTTTGTCACACAAATACTGCTAAGTTTTGAGGTTATCTATCTCCATCATATTTTCACCATGGAACCCAATAGATATACCTCAAAGGATACCATGGAAAGCAATACCTGTGAGATAGTTGAGAGTGTCCCTACCACTATGCTTTCAAATACTCAACTAATTATTAAGAAATACTCAGACATTACATGTAGCACAATGAAAGATGTCTTCACAACAAGTAGTTTCAAAGAAGATCTTCAAGAAAGGCAAGTTTACATCAATTTCCAAAGGTCATGATTACACAAGATCGCATGTAGGTATCCAACCTTTCCATGCACATACATTGTCTACTAGATCCTGTCACATACAGATACCAAGACCATGACTCTTCATAGTGCCAGTGGACAAGGGCTTACTTCTTTTTTGGCATAGGATTTTCAATGTATGTATCATTTACCGTTTCCAAAATCTTACATGGATTCCCATTTCTATGTGATTACTAACTACTTGAGCATGAAAGATTTCATTAAAGCTTGGGTGAAGGAGCCATCGAAATTTTGCGAAACACCTAGCAACACTTACAAGACCAAATCTCCCATAGAAGGCATTTTAGTACTTAATAGTTATTTTTTGTTGAATCTATGCTCAAAAGAGTACTAAGACCTTTCCTAAAGGTTGGGCACTCTTGATGCATCAAGTTGTAAATGATGGAAAACCATTTAACTTGGAGGACTTGTTGGCTCAACAAATGAGAACCCATGTAACTAATGCCAAGAACCCTCCAAAGGGTAAGCAAGATAGGTTCTACATGTCTTCTTACTCGCTAGATGAAAACTGTGCTCATAAATCCTTTCCTGACATGGGTTAGACATGGTCACCAAAGGAATTGGTTGTACACATTTATTGCAAGCTTCCTTCAGATTACAATCACAAAGGAGACATGGAAAAGATAACAAATCACTTCCTCATTCAATTATATAAGATGATCTTTGAGGAAGAGCCACCTTGCATGTCACATGAGGCAATGGAAGTAGTTTCAGAATTGGTGGATTAGTTTGCCTCACGAGATGGCACTTACCTTAGAGTATTTGGTGGTGAGAAATAACCATATATTCTACCATGGTATTCTACTGGAAAGATGGTCATGTAAGAAGTTCCTTATCATCTTTCAATAGGGTTATCAGTAGCGTTATAGAGGAAGAAGAAAGCACCTTGGCCCACTCTTCCTTTGCAATTCAGATTGTACAACATCAAGAATCTGAAGATTACTAACACTAAAGGAAAATAGAGAGAAAATTTTTCATTCAGTCGAATAGCCTACAATTCGTATGATCCCAAGATTGTTTGCAAAGAACATTATGTGAGGTACATTTCAGTTGACCAAGTGGGACGTTTTTCAAGTTCAAGGAGGAGGGGAAAAATAATTGTTACAATGCATCTAAGCCCCACCAACCAGTTAGGTTTGCAGGTAGATCATATGTTATTTTGGAACTAGAAAAAACTCCAAAAGCATAACCATCAATGATTTGCAACCTAGTGCATGAAAAGGGGAAGCAGAATCTATGCACAATCCAGTGGAAGAATATATTTACAAATGGAAAGAAGATTTAATCATCTTGAAAGAGGCCTTAGTAGTAGGGAGAAAGAGAGAACAGAGTAAGCAGGAAGAATCGTTGAAGTGGAAAGAAGAACAAGAATAAACACAAAGGAATGAAGAAGAAGAAATATGAAAAAAAAAAAAAGATGAAGTGGCACTGAAGCAAGTCGAGGAAGAGGAATAGAGTCAGCTACTAGAAGAAAGGATAAAGTAATTCTAGGAGATGGAATTCAAGCAAGATCTTGAATACATAATAGTAATCCAGGATATGGAGGTGGAACAAGAGAAACAAAACCAAGATGTTGATCTCACGTGAATCATGTTGCAGATCACTATTCAGTCTCACCCTCCTCAGACAACAGAGCAAGCTCCAAACGAAGAAGAGGAAATTGTTCCTCTTGATGATGGTCTAGATCATGGATACATACAATCCAACTTATGATGAGATTCATAAGAATATTGTACAAGAGAGAAAGAAACACTTTCCAGACAATCTCACATCTCTTGCACTCATTAGAGAGAGGGTGATTTTGATGGATACTGGGAGGAATTTGGAATCCATTGCTACATCCAACTTGGCCTTCAATGGTGCTATCAAGTCAAACATGAAGTATCTCATAGCCAAGAATAGAAAAATGATAAACAACTTACAAGCTTCAAGGAAACAAGTGGAACAATTACAAGTAGAGGTCCAAAAAGTATCTCATGCATATGTGTATTTAGAAGAAATTAAGGTAGTCATATTTGGTGAATTATCGACATTAAGAGAGAACATGAGGAGCTTGTGACCGTGAACAAAGAAGTTTTCTACTTACATGGTATGCAACAAAAGTGCAAAGACAATGCTCAAGCTCTCAAAGTTGTTCATACAACTATTTCTAGCATGCATGAGTGGGAAATACAATACAAAGGTGCACCTCCCAAGTTGGTGAAGAAGGAAGGGAAACAAGTTGAGGTGAAGAAATAAAAGGTGTGGATGCTTATCCAGAGTAACAAAAAGCTAAGCTCATTCATTGCCAATATTCAGGCCTCATACACATAGTTGTAAAACGATGTCTATTTCATGGTAAATTCATAGAATATCCCTTTAGTTTTCTCACTCACCGAAGCCAAAGGTAGGAATAAAGTTAGGCAAGAGGTTGAAGAATACTTGGACCAACTGATGCAAATCGCCACCAAGGAGGATTTAGAGGTGAATCGACATAATATTCATAAGTACATGGGTGGCCCTGTCCAAATCAATTCCATGTTGCTCCCGCTGAAGAAGGACACTCAAACTAGTTCCAAGGTAGTGTACTTAGATGTAGTGGAGCATAGATTCTGTTTCCATCCTGATCCCATCTCAAAGTTTGAGGAAGTCATCTCACAATACAAAGCTTGATACCACTATGTGACCAAGAAACTACAAGTTGAAGTGGTTGAGCTAGAGTTTCTGATCAGCCTCATCATTGGGTAATTATATGGGCCTTAATTCACCTCCTAGCTTATTCAAACCAACTTTTCTCACAACTTATTACATGTTTTGATTATATTTTTCTTGATGAGATCAATTAGAGTGAGATATTATGCCTAGTGGAATAATATGCATTGAAGTGCAAGTTTGGAAGAGAAAATCAAGGAATTATGTGAAATACTAAGGTTTGAAATTCGAATGGGACAAGGGAGAGAGGTTGTAGGAGGTAAATCCTCCTCATTTACTCCTTCCCCATTCAAATATACCTCCATTAATCCCACCATTTCGGAGTATAAGCAGCCAAGTCATGAAGATTAGAAAGTAGTCAAGCAAGTGATAGACAAATAGGTAGTTCATCTCGATTTTGGGAGCCCAGGCTCTCTAAATTTAAGGAAGTCGTTGGGGACTTTAGTTGTATAAGTAGAGAGGCCTAGAGACTCATTAGAATTTGAATTTTTGTTGTAAAACTATAGCTATTTTCGAGCTCTAGAATTGTGGAAGTCGTTTTGATATAATCTTTTGTTTTGGCAATAAGAATGAATTTGTTCATGATTATGTACTGAGTTAACTCAGACGGCTGAAGCTCTTGGGTTGCAGCCCAAACCTACCAGTAAAGGCTCCTCTTCTTGTATATTTATGCTTATCTCAGTTTCATAGATTCATGGTTAAACTATTTTTACATGTATTTCATTGCAAGTAGTGTAGATTTGATTAATTGTTTATTAGTTTGCTTCTATTTGTGCCTTACTTCAGTAGAAGATTAGAAGGGATAAAAGAGGCTCCAAAAAGCTGTCAATAGGTGTCTTGGCCTCACTTCTTCCTTCTAGGATCATGATTTGAGGAAAAGACCCTTATGCAACCCAAAAAGACAAATTTCCATTTCTCTTATGATATTTAGAGGTTGTTGTACTTAAAATAGCATTTGATCAGTTTTGCAAAGTAGTATTTCATTACCATCTGTTCTATATTCATTCTTGCAGTAGATCTCATCCATGGTTCCATTTTATTCAGCAAGTTCATCATGCATAAGATAGACAGGTAGTTCATTAAATTCTACTTTTCTAGCTCATGAGAATTATTCTTGTTACATGAATTTTTGGAAATTACACATGTTTGTTGCAGAGAAAGTACTTCAGAAATAGATAGAAATCTCATTGCCGGCAACCACCTTCAAATTTCATGCACCCATAGGCATCCCTCGTTTTCATCAAAACCATCACCAATTTCATCATTTTACATAGAAATTTCCTCAAGAATTTTGATCGAATCGAACCATGTAGTAAACTTGGTTTTGGGTTCTGAGTGATCCTAGGCATCTTATCACTACATACCACCCATCAACCACCTTCCATAAGCTTTCCATCACCTCGAAACCCATCATTTTGCTCACGGCTACATCCTGTAGAAATACAACGAATCCTATAGGTTTCTAGTGCATCCTGTAGGCTTTCCTGTAGTGGCCTGTTTTGAGGTTGAATTGAGGGAAAACCTATAGGAATCCTCCCAAGGTCACCCAAGGGTCCCTCAAACCTTCCAACCATCTCGTGAACCTTCCAGCCATCCATCAACATCCCTAAACCACCTGCCACATCACCAAAATATATTATATTGCACACTTGATTTTTCATGAAAACCATAGAAAGACAAAATAGATTTATTACAATCCTTTACATGCATAACAGTTGTGTTTGATATTTTCAATTTCCATACTTATGATAGTATCATTATATTCATGTTAATTTAGCATCATTGCAAAGCATAACTCTTACCAGTTAATTAGGAAATGGTATGCCTTAGCGTTGAATTTCAGTGTTTTTCATTATTGCAGTAGATCAGTTCTCTCCTAGAGTAGATTTGTATTTCTTTCATCAAAGAACCAAGCTTCTTCTAAACCCATGGAAGTCTGGATTGAAAACACCAGTGGTCTCTCACCAGCTGAACATTAACAAAGGGAAAAACCATAAGTTTTACTTGTGTATACAGCATTGTCACGTCCGAGTGTGTATGAACCCCAGGTTGATAAAGTAAAGTTGGTAGCCCAAGAGTTGCAGCATTCTTGTAGACCTTTTATGCAGATTAACTTTGCCTATAGGTGAAGAGGGAATGGTTGATGACCAGTTACCGGATGAACACCTTTTCGCCATTTCAGTTCTCTCTCCATCATTTGCCGACATAGAAAACTATTTGGTATCTACACAGTTCCCGTCGAACTTGTCCTCCGAAGAGAAAAGAAAAATTATAAGCAAGAGAACCCACTTCACTTGGATTGGGGGAAATCTCTTCAAACTTGGCCCAAATCAAATCTTGAGAAGGTGTGTCAGGGAAGAGGAATTCTTTGACATCCTTCTGACCTGTCATGATGGGCCTTGTGGAGGTCACTTTGCAACAAAGAGGACAACATTAAAAGTGTTACAAGTAGGCTACTATTGGCCTACTCTTCATCAGGATGTGAATAGATATACTAGTTAGTCTGATTGGCGCCAAAGGATGGGAAAGCCTACTCCAATGGATGAAATGCCTCTGCAGCCTCAAGTGACTTTCGAGCCATTCGATAAGTGGGGCATGGAATTCATTGGACCAATTGACCCTCCTTCCAAGAAAAAAAAATACACCATTGTGTGCACTGACTATCTAAGTAAGTGGGCTGGAACCAAGGAAAATAAGGCAACAACAAAGGAGAAGGTAGCTGAGTTCTTAAGGTCACTAATCAAGGCAACTAGTTTACCTCCAATGTGATTGAAGACTTGTTCAACTAACATAAGATCAAGCATAAGACCTCCACTCTCTATAACCCACAAGCTAATGGGTAGGTGGAGGTGACCAACAGAGTGCTAGAGGGCATCTTGACCAAAGTGGTTAACAACAATAGGAAAGATTGGGAAGATAGACTAGTTGAGGCCACCTAGGCCTATACTACCACTTGGAAGACCACCACTAGATTCACAACCTATGAATTGGTATATGGGAAAAAATCCTTGTTGTCCATTGAGTTTGAGTATAACACATTAAGGATGGCAGCCCAACTAGATCTAGATCTCAGCAGTGCACAAAAACAAAGATTGCTTCAATGGAATGGTTTAGATAAGTTCAAAATGCAGGCCATCACACATGGAGATAATTCAAAGGAAGATATGGCATGATAAGAACATTAAGGATAACTAATTTCAAGAAGGTGATTGGGCCTTTTTATATGATTCTAGATATAAAGAATTTAAGTGCAAGTTAAGGATAAGATGGCTATGACCTTATGCTATAGAAAGATGCCATGATAATGGCTCAGTGCAGATAGGAACCATAGATGAAGAGGCCATTACTTGTTAATGGACACTGATTGAAAGTTCAGGAAAGACGATTGCCAAAGCAAGAGTTCATTGATGGTATCAATAAAACAATGTTGGTGATGGAGCAAGTTTTAGTTCTTGCCTCATCAAATCACTGAGAGGAAAAAAAAGTAAAATAAGGGCTCAAGTGAAAACCTCCATGAGGCGCTTGATGTGGGAAATAATACTGAGATGGGGGTGAATCAGCATTAGCAATTTAACAATATTTCATTTCCATAAACAAATTTATATATGCTACTTTTGTTAATGAAACTTGCGTGTATATGCACAGTGTCTAGAGAAACCAACATATACCTTGCAAACTTATAATTTAATTAGTTGATCTTTAATCTGTGTATCAAAACCATATAACCAATAATCAGGTGCAGTAAATAGAATAGGAAATCACACACATGAACACAAGATATAAGGTGGGAACCCAATCCTGGTGAAAACCACCTTCTGCAATCGTCTCTATCTTTCTTTAATAAGAAACTTCTTTTTAAATTTTTTGTACTGGTGCAGCCTTATACCAGTACATAGGCTTCTACTTGTAGAAGGCTACAACCTTCTTTCATTCTCCAGCTTTTCCTAGAAGGGAGCTACAACCCCCTTAGCTCTTGTACTACCTGATGTGTTTACTAGTATGTAGGTGCTAACCTACAGAATGCTACAACCTTCTCTTTTCTTCCAGGGACCATGTTTCATAAATTTTCAGACTGGATCCATCAATAACATCAATCAAACATCAAATATATTTGCATCAAGAAATCTCCTTTGTACCAACCAAAACTGAATCAAACAATCACTTTTCTGAATGTTGTAACCAGAATACAATAACAGCAACCAGAACCCAATCCAGAACCCAAAACAATGCAACAACAAATAGAAGTAGTTAAAACATATTTATTAGATATACACTACTTCAATGTGTCAAACCTATGTTCATACGCTGTTATATGAAGGAAAACCTACATATACGTTGTTTTGAAATTCCGAACCAGCATGTATACATGCCTTTACTATATTGAACTTGCGTACAAATCTGTAAGAGATGCTTTAACCTTTACAACTATTCAGACATCAGTTATACTCAGATCATCAGATTTATAGATTATGACATGTGCCAATTATAAAAGATCAAAACCACACAAAGATACTTCTCTTCAAGCCTAAAGATCTTGACCCATCAATAGAACCTATCCTTCTTCAAGTGCTCAGGTTCCTCCATGATTCAAATCCGGCTATGCACCATAACCCAATGACTAGTATTCTGGATCTTGCTCTTCATTAGATATTCAATACTTGAGTGCCCTTGCCTAGTGATCTCCTCCTCCTTTTATAGTCTTAGGCCTTACTCAATACCATGGTCTAAAACCACTTAGAATCAATACCTTGGACCAAATACCTGGGGTCAACACTTCAGACATGATACCTTTGACCAATACCATGGGTAAAAATAGCAATGACCAAATACCACAGACCAAAACCAAGTTTTCCAACATGTACACACTTTTCCTTGCGTGAAAGTGTGTGTATACACATACACACCTTTTTGTCTGTGAACCCGCGTGTATATGTGGTTTGGTCAAGGGGAACTTGTGGATACCTCTTTTTCTTTCATTTTGTGATGTTGAACTATGATCTGTCATCTGAGTGAGTTTCCATCAAGGACAACACCTATGTCATAGCGCCAAACCTGTGTCATAATGCCAACAATCTCCCCCTTTGGACTTGATGGCAACCCCAAGTCATTCTCCCCCTTTGTCATCGAGGGCAAAGGGTTATGCTCCCCCTGAGCACATGTAAATTCTCTGATATGCTGAATTTTGTTATTCATGCTCCCCCTGACTGTAAGCAAGGTCTACAAAAAGGTGTTCTATAAGAAGAACATGACTCTATTGTTAGAATATTATATATATTACGGAGCAATGGAACACATAAAATATTGTAGAAATATAAACACAGAAAACGCACAAAACAAGAGAGACACAAATATACATGGTTCACCCAGTTTGGGCTACGTCCACCTCGAATAGCCAATCCTTCCTTTCTATTATCCAGCAAAATGAAGAGACACAACCTACAACAAATCTGCTGTAATATCCTCTATCTTCTCTCACAGTCTCACCTCTCTGTTTTTCGCTCACGCAGAATACACATCTATCTCACAGCCTCAAATACAATGCCCTCATACAAAGAGAGGGGTTGCCTTCTAGGGAAAAAAACCCTAAACAAAACATAATTTCTACCATCAGATCATCCACCTAATGAACGGCCTAGATTGACTAGAAATTAATATACTTTTACAAGGAAATTTTACAGCCGTTTTTAGCTTCGGGGGCGCTGCCCCCGAAACCCCCCGCCAGGGGGAGGCTCCCAAAGGTTGCAGCCGCCCCACCCTGGACCCCCCCTGCAGCGAATATTTTATGAGCGGCGTTTCCGCCCCCATTTTGAATTGGGGTCCAATGTGGCGGTACTTTTGAATATAGAAGATAATCAGTCTCCACACCCAACAATATCCCACTTGGAGACTAATTGTAGCAACTCCACCGCTGCTCCATTTGCTGGAAAATGACTCCTCTTTGGACCTGGTTGTGTCTCATCTTCATCATCATCCTTGGAGACCAACTGAAACTGAGCATATTCTCAGTTTCTCCCTGGTTACAACTTTTGTTAGCATATCTGCAGGGTTCTGGCTAGTGTGTGTCTTTTCCAGCTTCAACTCTCCATCTTCCAACACTGATCGTATGAAATGGTACTTGAGCTGTATATGTTTCGTCCTAGAATGAAATGTTGAGTTCTTTGCAAGACGAATGGCACTTTTCCTATCACTATATAACGTGCCCATATCATGCTCCTTACCCAATTCACCCATAAACCTTTGTAACCAAATCATTTCTTTACTAGCCTCTGTAGCAGCAACATAATTTGCTTCTGTTGTTGAAAGTGCAACAACACTTTGGTTTTTGAAACCCAACTGACAGTTGTGTCACCTATAGTAAATACATATTCTGTAGTGCTCCTCTTGTTATCTCTGTCACCTGCCATATCTGCATCAACATATCCCTGTAGAGAAATGTTTGAACCACCAAAGCATAATGCTTGATTTGTGGTACCTTTCAAATATCTGAGAATCCATTTCACTACCATTCAATGTTCCTTTCCTGAATTGTTCATGTACCTGCTTACAACTCCCACTGCATGTGCAATATCAGACCTTGTGCAGACCATTGCATACATTAAGCTTCCAGCTGCTGATGCATATGGAACTTTAGACATATAATCCATGTCTTC
>APFE031012797.1:25998-37059 GCA_000404065.3 Pinus taeda | reverse complement strand
GTTAGATCCTGCAACAAGCATTTCATCTACATACAATAACAATATAATATAGCTGCCATCATTTTTCTTTTTTAGATAAACACAATGATCAGAGTGACATCTAGTATAACCTTGTTCAGACATAAACTTATAACATTTTAGATACCACAGCCTTGGAGCCTGTTTTAAGCCATACAAGCTCTTCTTCAACCTGCACACAAGTTTCTCCTTCCCTTTCACTTCATATCCTTGTGGCTACTGCACATATATCTCTTCCTCCAAATCCCCATGGAGAAAGGTTGTCTTTACATCTAACTGCTCAAGATGCAAATCTTCAGCTGCTACAAGACTTAAAATAGTTTTGATTGAAGTCATTTTAATAACAAGAGAAAATATTTCATCAAAATCAATACCTTTCTTCTGTGCAAACCCCTTCACCACAAGTCTAACTTTGTACCTCTGTTTTCCTCCATCTTCTTCCTTCAGCCTATAAACCCATTTATTCTGCAATGTAGTTTTACCTGCAGGCAACCTAAATAAGTCCCAAGTCTGGTTATGCATTAAGGAGTCCATCTCTTCTTCCACGGATAGCTCCAACTTCTTCCTACTTTGAAACTGCATTACTTCTTCATAACATTCAGGTTCACCAGAATCAGTCAACAATAAATAATATAATGAAGGAGAGCATCGTTCATGGGGCATACTTATTCTGGTAGATCTTTTAACACCAATTTCAGGTGTTTGTGGTGCCTGTTGCTATTTTAGTGGTTGTTGTTGTTGTGGTTGTTGATTATTATTATTTTCAGGCACATTTACTTTTTCAGTGATCTCATCAAGAACTGTGTATTCCTTGTTTTATTTTTCCTGTTTCTTTTCTTGCAACTGATTCTTATAAAAGACCTTTCCATTGAATATTACATCTCTTCTCCTAATGATTTTGTGATTTTCATAATCATATAAGTGACAACCAAAATCATTAACACCATATCCAATAAAGGTACATTTATTTGATTTTGCCTCAAGCTTTGTTCTATTTTCTTTATTAATATGGACAAAGGCCTCACAACCAAAAGGCTTTAAAAAAGAGTAGTTTACCTTTTTACCTGTCCATGCTTCCTATGGAACACCACCATCCAAGGAACTTGAGGGCCCTCTGTTTAGTAGATAATAGTAGTATCTACAGCATCTACCCAAAATTGTAAAGGCAATCCTGCATGCAATCTCATGCACCTTGCACACTCCATGATTGTTCTATTCATCCTTTTTGACAGACCATTTTCTTATGGTGTTCATGGAATTGTCTTCTCTCTGTGAATTCCACGCTCTGAACAGTACCTATCAAACTCTTTGCTGCAATATTCACCTCCATTGTCTAATCTGAGACACTTCAATTTCTTTCCTGTCTCAATCTCAACCAAAGCTTCCCATTTTTTGAAAGTATCAAATACTTCAGATTTATTTTGAATACAATAAATCCAAGTTTTTCTAGTTGCATCATCAATAAAAGTAACATAATAACGAGAGCCACCGAGAGATGATACCTGAGTAGGTCCCCAAACATCTGTATGCACAAGCTCTAATTTTTTGCTCTTCTTTTCTTTCCCAACTCTGAGAAATTTGACTCTCTTCTATTTTCAATAAATGCAATTCTCACAGAGGTCCAAATCAACATTCTTCAAACCCAGCAACAAATTCCTTGAGTGAAGAACCTTTATCCCCTTCTCACTCATGTGTCTGAGCATATGATGCTATAATGTTGCATCTACTCCTTTGGAATTTAAAGCATTAACAGAGTTAGAAATACCATTGCATAAATACAATGTACCAACCTTTTCGCCTTTTACTATTACCAGGGCTCCTTTGGTGACCTTCCAAGATTTATTTGTGAAAGTTGTCACATAACCTTCACCGCTTAACTGCCCTATTGAAATTAGATTTTTCTTCAGATCTGGAACATGCCTTGCCTCCTTTAGTAGAAATTGGTTTCCATTCTGCTATTTTAAAAGAACCTTACCCATTCCAACAATTGTACAGGGTTTATCATCACCCAAACGGATTTGTCCAAAATCTCCTTGAACATAGTCATGAAAATATTTCTTATTAGGTGTGGCATGGAATGAGGCCCCTGAATCTATCCCCCAGGAATCAGTAATATTTTCGAAAGAAAAAATCAAAGAATCTTGTAACACCTCACCTGTCACATTTGCTTTGTGATTGTTTTCTTGTTGTGCATCTCCTTCTTTCCCCTTCCGAGATCTACAGTCTTTCTTTAGGTGTCCTTTCTTTTCACATTTCCAGCACACTATCCCCAATCTAGACTTATATCTGCCTTTCCTTCATTTACTGCGATATCTTGAGCTATTTCCTCTTTCCATTCTTCTTCCATTAGACTCTGCACTCAAAGCATTACCTAATGTCTCACTGGAGCTTTTCCGTCGCATTTCCTCGCCAAGGATAGCACCGACAAAATCATCAAACTTTAAAGTACTAGATCTAGAAATAGAGTTACTAATGGCCATTACTAAACCATTCCAACTTTCTAGCAATGTGCACAATAATAATAGAGCTCTAACTTCATCATCAAAGTTTACCACTACAGAACTTAACTGACTTGTAATTGTATTAAAATCATTTAAATGGTCTGCAAGAGATCCACCTTCCGACATCTTCATATTAAATAACTGTTTCATAAGAAATACCTTGTCGAGGCTTTTTCATCTAGTTTCACTAACACCTGAATCAAACCCTCTGTCATTGTTTCCTTTGAAATGTTGAAGGCGACTGACGTTGTGAGGCACAACCGTACTGTTATGAGTTCATTTCTATCGAGAATGTTCCATTCTGCATCTGTCATAGCCGTCGGCTTCTTTGCTTTTCCACTCAATGGTAGGTACAGATCCTTTTGATATAGATAATCTTCCAGCTGCATCTTCCACAATGAGAAGTTTTAGCTGTTAAACTTCTCGACCCTAAACTTACCATCTTCCGCCATTGCTCCCACTTGAATGAGAAACCCTTCTTTTGTGCAAGTTTATCAGCCAGATAGACCTTCGGATCTCATACCAGTTGTTAGAAAAATTATATATATGATAGAGAAATGCAAGACATATAATATGCGGAAAAACACAAACACATAAAATCAGAAAGACACAGATATACGTGGTTCACCCAGTTTGGGCTACGTCCATCCCAAACAGCCAGTCCTTCCTTTCTATTATCCATCAAAATGAAGAGACACATCTTACAACAGATTCACTGTAATATCCTCTATTTTCTCTCACAATCTCACCTCTCTATTTCTCGCTCTGAGAATACACACATGTTCAACAGCCTCAATACAATGCCCTCATACAAAGAGAGGGGTTGCCTTCTAAGGAAAAAAAAACCCTAAACTAAACATAAATTCTACCGTCAGATCATCCACCTAATGAACGGCCCAGATTGACTAGAAATTACTATACTTATACAAGGCAAATTTACATCTATTTTTAGCTTCAGGGGCACTGCCCTCGAGACCCCTGCCAAGGGACCGCTAGCCCTCGGACCCCCCAACTGGGGGAATTAGCCCCCCTAGCTCCCGTAGGGGAGACAAATGCCCCCTGCACCCCACCCCCCCGCGTGGCGGGGTGTACAATATTCCTAAGGTATACATCTGGCTAAAACAAAGAGCTCTAAATAATCATGCTCCACACCCAACACATTATTCCATATTAATTTAAACCCAGGTTTCATACATGCAACAAAATCACGAAGTTCAAGAAATATATTTAAAACATGCATTATTTTTCCAATATAGATTCATCTTAACCTATGATCTATTAAGCATTGAGAGGGATAAAAACATAAATCAAGGTTTCAACATATTAAGGATTAATATATCCAAGATTAAGATGGGTATATATAATGGAAATATGCATTATTAATCCTAACATTGATTCATATTTAACCTGTAATATATATTATAGATATATATATAATATATATTATATATATATATATATATATTATATATATATATATATATAGATTATATATATATATCATGCTAAAATATCAATGATTAATATGGATATATGATGACTACACACACACACATTCTATTAGCCTAGTGAGTTATATCAATTAGTTCAATTAGACTATTTTAAGTCATAGTTCATTATGAGGTCTCCATTTCTAATCCAACTAAATTTCAAGTTTGGTTGAGTGAGGTTGGGTTACTACATTCATTGTTGCTAATGGAGGATCTTCCCTCCCTCCAAATATTAAAGGAAGAAATGGGGACTCTACAAGGTTTTCCTTATATCTATTTATCTAAAGGAAACATCTCTTACAAATTCAGTGGATACCTTTGGATATAATTCCTCGTAAAGTTGTTAGAGTAGATAAGGGTGCCTTGCAAAAGGGAATTAAAAATACACTTGTTAGCACAAAACTAGCTAAATTTCTAACAAATATTATCAATCATTGGTTGAAATAACCCCTTTGGCTACACACACAAACATTTGGTACCATCCTCAAAATGAGGTAAAGTTGTTAGATCTTCACTAGGATCTTATTCTAAAGATATATATACTAATCCTTCTATTTCACATTAAATGCAAAATATATAGAAAATTCACAAATTATGAGAGGGGTTTCCATTGAGGAAACAAATCCCTCCTGAAATTCCCAAAAACAATCGCAAGAGGAGAAACCAAGCTTTTATAAGAGTGGTCCCAATTAGATCATTATATTGTTCTTCACTAATCTTGATGATTTTAGAGTGGAAAAAGTAGAAGATTCCACCCAAAAGATCATTTTTACCAGTGGTACCCATTTTGGAAAATTGGGTTCCAGAACCTTTCAATGCAACAATTGTCTCAATGAGAGTGTATATGCAAAAGTTATGCCACTTAGAAGTTGATCTTGTTTTTTCCACCATAATTAGAAATGATTCCACGTCAGCCCCCATTACTCATTGAAATTGGGTTAGCTACATGATCACGACGAATATGGCTATAGACAAGTCCATATTGTAACTTTGGTTAAGAGTTGAGTGAGTCAAACCTAATCACTAGTAAGTTATCAAGATTTGTTATAACTAGTGTAACATCCCTCACGTCACCCCTTATTTTTGTAATTTTAAAATTGTGGTTGTGTAATGTGAACATGGAGTTCATGGCTTCCTAAGACATTATGTGTAAACATAAAATAAATTAAATGTGATTTTTAATTGGTTAGCGTGAATGGAGGGGCATAGATCTAAAGCTATGAGGGGGTTTCCTTTTGTGTATTTGTCACTTGTGTCATGATTGTTGAATTCCTACTGGGTAGACCCATATCTACAACATTTAATCTCCTAAACATTAACGTGATCAACTACCAACCTGTGCTAATGGGCATTAAAGGTTTCAAAGTGGGTGACATGGGGTGAAGGATGGTACCATCCTTGTTCCTCCTTATGGACTGAGACAAAGGGAATGAAAACCTGAGAAGGTAGAGTGGAGAAGTGGAGAAAATGCCATCACTTGAAGAGGGAGGAGGTGGCATAATAGATCAAACCACCACCTAACAAATGAAAAGATGTGTTTGGAAAAGGGAAAATTCCTAGGAAGGGGAAGGAGGCCTATTTGGGGAAAACAAGGAGAGCAATAGTGAAATAAAAGGTGTTATAACCCTATTTTCAATTCCATTATAGTGAGAGAAATCCAAGTTCAAGTTATCTCAGTTGCTCGCAAGAATGCATCCCCTGTCACCTTTTCCTTTAATTATGTGAGATTTATTCCATGTTAAAAGGATGCAATTACATGATTGAGTTATTTATCATAATAACTTTGTCAAAAATTTATAATTATGAGAGTATAATTATTTCATAATTGAGAAAAAAATCATAATTGTGAAAAAGGCGTTGAGCCTTATAATTGTTATATATTTTTGCTTGAATTTTAAGATTTGATATAGGTTTCTTGTCCTTTTTCTTCATAATTATGATCCATTGTTTAGTATAGTTCAAGCTTTGGGCATAATTAATTCATCCTCATAATCTCACCTTCAATAAAATTGATTTTATTTATAAAACAAGTCACTAATTCGTTGGTTGATGAATTTATATAAACAAGGGTTATGAGGGCATGTTGAAGATGGATGGAAGCTGACAGTATTGAAGAATATACGTGGAAAATTCAAGTGAGGCCCCCTTTAAACTAAGGAGTTGGTTGCGGACAACATTCTCGGTTTCTTCGTCTGAAGATATTGAACTTATATCAATTAAGGAAGAAAAATGTGAGAATATTTGATTCTCAGATCATTCATTATTTCAGGTTTTTTTTTTTGTAATCACACTTTTTGTATTATAAAATAGAGAAGTTTGCCCATGCGTTCATGATGGAAAATTTTGTAATTTTGGAGATAGAACAACTCTTAAACTTGGGTTGTAATTACTCTTCAAACAAGTTAATGCAAATAATTATTGATTAATTTGAATTTTTTATCAATTACTATGTTGATCTAAGTTTTCCTTCAAAGACAATGCAATCCTGGTGGTCGGACCCACTTCCTGAACAATACTTTGTCTTCTATCTGTATTACTATACTAATTGTGTTTTGCTTTCCGACTACAACATAATTGGTATTTCTATGATTGGATTAGTAAATATTTTATTTTCCAGAAGTGTGATAGGATTGATTGCATTAATATTTACTATTGTTTCCTATTATTGATTATAGTTTCCTTATTTTTGTTTCTTTAGTTATAATTGTTGTTCCTTAGGACACAATTGTTCTTTGGAAGAAGTATTGATTTGATTTATAATTAGTTGAATGTGTTAAGATAAGGTTTGAATGGTTGTTATGTTGTTTCTTGATTATAGTTTCTAAATCATAATTTAATTACGAATTAGACTTCCATTTATTAGAAATAGGTCATTTTACTACCATCATTAGTCTTGGTGAGTGGTAGTTATCTTGCACAAAATTTGCAGATTGTTTTGGCATCATTGTCGAGGAGGATGTAAAAAGAGTGCTACTATATTTGAATTGTTGTAGATGCATACCTAATTCCTTTAGGGTTGGATATTGAAGACGGAAGGTAAGAAATTGCATACACACCCTAGCTAAAACTTGTAGTGGTGTCTACCCTTGGTCGAAAGTTTTAGGTCATTTAGTATGCATGACTAGGAAAGGAAGTAGAGGTAGGAATCACAAAGAGACAAACCCAAAATATGATCCCATGAGCAGCAGAAACTACGACGAAGTTGGCCTTGGATGATTGACCTTCATAGGCGAAATCATTCAGAAAGAAGAGTCTCAAGCTTTAGTAGGGCCCCAATCAGTATCCAAAAAGGGGTCTACTATTATTTCCATTATTGTAGCAAGATCTTCTGTTGCAGTGAAAGTTGAGATTCACAATAGAATCTCAGGATCTAAAAAATGTTTCCAAGCCTCATCTAATGACCATCCCAATTTTCTTGACAAGAGAGAGGGGCACTCTTGTAACATAAAAAAGGGAGGAGGTGAAACAAGTAACTCAAACTTTCAACCTCCCAAGGAAGAGTCTCCTTCAACACCCATATTAAAGGAAGGAATTGGAATTCCTGACTTGAATAGTGTTGTAAGGCCCACACAAGTTCCAAAATCCTGCTATCATACCCATCCCTTTCAGTTGATGCCTCCTCATTTTGGAATTCCATAGGGATATTGGAATTTTTTTGACCAAATGGTAGGTTTAGTGAATACATCAGCCACACATACCTCAACAATAGAGTTTCCTATTTTTGATCCAGAAGAAAATGCACCCATGAAAATTATACCACTCCAAGGCCTTCCCAACTTTTATGGCTTAGCTTTAGAAGACCTCGATACATTCTTGTTTGAATTTGATGTTTTCTTTCGAGGGTATGATTATACCACTGATACATAGAAACTAAAGTTGTTTCCCTCTACCTTGAAGGGTGCAAACTTACGATGTTTCATGGGACTAGGAAGTGGTACTATCAAGTCTTAGGATTAGATGAAGGAAGCCTTCTTAAAGAAATACTAGGATTACTAATTCTAATCTAGAGATTTAAAATAATAAAGTATTTAAAATGACATACAAAGAGGATGAAACTTCATAGGAATATATAGAGAGATTTTAGTATAATATGGAAAGGTCACCATACACTACTCTTCCAAAAGAAGTATTAAACATTACTCTCATTATAGGTATGAAAGATGAATGAATAGAAACACTTAATTTAATGGGGTAGGGAGACATTTCTAAGGAAGAATATGATGAAATTGTGAAACTATGTATCAAGTTCTCCCATGGAAGTACAAGGAATAAGCAATGGATATGAGACCCCCTGAGCAAAGCTAGTAAGACTGCAAGTGGAGGAGTCACACGAGAAGAACTCGGTAATTTGTTAAAAAAATTTAAAACTGATATCTTGAGTACTTTGACTACACAGTTTGATGTTTTGCAGGCATAACAAGAACATGCATTGGAATTTTTTTCTCCACGCTATCATCATAAACATGGCAACAAGGAGTGCTCATTGGATGTGATTGAAGTATGCATTATTTGTGCGAAGGACATTCAACAGATCGTTGTCCAAACCTCCTGAGATTAAATTTTTTTTGTAAGGAAGTTGGAGAATAGCGTGAAAGCACCTACCTCATGACTCAATGATGGCAATGGCAGTCTTTCCCTTCAAGTATGGCTCAATATCCTTCTATGTTTTTCTCTAGTCAGCAATAATACCCTAGACTAGTTTGGAAAAATCAATAATACCTTGAAACATCTTGGAAAAATAAAAAAAATATATTGCACCATTTCTAAGGGCACAACCATTAAGACTCTCAATATTTATCAACTTTCTAAACCCAATATGTATTTTGGTCATCAAACTTGGTTTTATCCTCATCATGAAGAAGCAAAACTGTGACCTGTCCTCACTATAGAAAACGATCTTAGCTTTAAACAACATATTGAGGAAAATTCCATCAATAGATTTATTAGTCAACCATCTCTGATTCGAATGGAAAATGGCATCTACTCATGGTATTCGTCCACCCACAGTATTCATTCACCCATGGAATTTACCCTTGGTATTGTAAGTGGCACCCACCCATGGTATTTATCCACCCATGGAATTTACCCATGATATTATAAGTGGCATCCACCCATGATATTTTCCCATGGTATTGTATGTGGCATCGACCCTTGGTATTCATCCCCCAATGGTATTTATCTACTCATGGAATTTACCCATAGTATTGTAAGTGACATCCACCCATGGTATTTACCCACCCATGGAATTTACATGTGGCATTGTGACAAAAAAAATGCTATAAGTAACAAGTCACATTTTGTAAAAGGACAGATTGTCCACCACAATGTATTCTTAACCGTTATTATCTATTTTAATAAAAAAAAATTCCTTTATGGTTTTGTTATTGTGTGTTCTCCTCTTCTCTTCTGGCATTTCAATTTTTTAGATCTTGGGGGCCTCACCCCAAGATCTAGATTAGTGGTAGTAGATCCAAGCTACGCTTCCATGGGAATGAGGTCTTGATGCATACTTTAGTTTCAAATTTTTGCAACAATATTAAACAAACTTTAGACACGTGCTATGACCTCAACACAACACTTTCTTGGGCAAAGTGGGAAGAATTTTTCCTTTTTTCATTTTTTTGCAGTTATTTTCTTGGGCAGTGAGTTTGCAGATCAGATCTAAAATTTTTGGTGAAACATTTACAAAAATAAATAATAGATATGGATTCTTTGCAAAAAACAACCTAAATTCAGAAAAACAATTGGCCGAATCAGAGTCCAGATGAGGGAGATATTGCCGATTTAAAATCAGCTATGTTGCAGAATTGTTTCTGACTGTAATTCATGGATGGAAACTCTCCTTTCATTTTTTAAAGTTTTTGTGTAGAATTTCAGAAATATTATTGTATATCTGAGCTCCTCTTGAAAAATTACCCAATTAAAAAAAGAAAATTTGGTCAAATTGGAGTTCGGATAAGGGAGATAGAACTAATTTAAAATCTATTATTTTTTCAGAACTTTTATAATGATGGGACAGTTACAACGCGAATCTGAGTTTCTAGAGTGTCTAGATAAGGATTTCAATCACATGGGAAGATGCAAAATTGTCATTCTATTCCAAAAACAGGTTATAATAAAGATTCTAAGTTATATTGAACACGTTATGCCCATTTTAAATCTAGAGTAGCATTCAGAGGAGGTTCCCTTTGGAGATGTGCCCTTCCACCCCGCTTTAGTAGGCATATGCTTCACATTCATTAGTTTCAGCATAGCAACCATAGAAAATTTTAGGGGCGAATGTTCGCCCTTTGGCGAAATTAAGGGGTTTTAAATTTGTAGTGGGCGAATATTTTGTATCATAGTACATTTTTACAAATCACCTCAAATAGCCCACCTTATTTTAAGGGAGAGGGTAAAAAAGATAAATTTAGCCCTTGAAATTAGGAGTTACAACCTTATCATAGTACATTTTTACAAATCACCTCAAATAGCCCACCTTATTTTAAGGGAGAGGGTAAAAAAGATAAATTTAGCCCTTGAAATTAGGAGTTACAACCTTCCATTCGCCCATTTTCAAGAATAGGTTTTATTTAAGTGAATCCTATGGGCCAAATACCATATTTATAAAGAGGTATGGTGAATTAATAAAAATATAAATAAATGAAAAGTATGGTAAATAAATAAAACATTTTTTATATTTACTCCATAAGTCACCTTATATACATGCAAGGTGTAAACAAATAAAAATATAAGTAAAGTGGAGATATGGTAAATAAATAAAACGTCTTTTTATACTTATTCAAAAGGTATGGTAAATAAATAAAAATATAAATAAACTAGACGTATGATAAATAAATAAAGCCTCTTTTTATATTTAGTCCATAACCCTCGTTCTATTTATGAAGGCTCAAAAAAGAGGTTTTATTTAAGTGAATCCTATGGGCCAAATACCATATTTGTAAACGAGGTATGGTAAATTAATAAAAATATAAATAAATGAGAGGTATGGTAAACAAATAAAACATTTTTTTTATATTTACTCCATAAGTCACCTTATATTTATGAACACT
>APFE031012797.1:0-24084 GCA_000404065.3 Pinus taeda | reverse complement strand
TTCAGTTGTGAATTGGACTATTACTAACTGTCATTTCCCTTGAATGTTACCTGATGACTTGGGGAACCTCAACTCTTTAATAATGTTAAGGAAGGAAAGAAAGTACATTACGCTAAGTTCTCTTATGCTTTTCAAGTTTTTCTTGGATATCTACAACGTTTCGGGTAGGAAAGTACATTCTATTAATGAAAAATTGTCTTGATAGAAAGGCCCAATTTCAAATTCTAATGCTTTCAAAAACATTGTATAACTGTAATGTTTCTAAAAGGAAAGCATATTTTTTCAATTTAAGTATCATGATCCCATATTCCAACTTATTTTTTAGTAACCCATTAGGCTTTGTAGCTTTGAATAAATCCATGTCTTTTGATAAGATCCTCTTCCAAATTAAAATGCAGTTTCCTTTCGGAAATAACCACATACAGTGTCTTGATTTTGTTATTGAGAAAATAGAGGTTGTGAAACAAGCATGTGCCATACAAGGACTTGATTCATTGATTATGTATCAATTATGGCTCTAGATGTAACAATGTCTTGATTTTGTTTCTTGAAAATAGAGGTTATGCTTTACTATTTCACAGAATTTCTTACAATCTTTCCATAAGTATTGATTTGTAATCTCAGTCACTGAGGGATGAATGTAATGACAAAGGTAATATTCCATGGTTTGAAATTCCCCTCTTACTAAATATTTAAATATATCACCACAATTTAACTGTTAGTTAAAGGAATTGTATTTGATTTGTAAACAATTCATTGTTTGATTTATAGATTTTGATTTTTTCCCTTTTTTATTTTTTTTCTCAGATTTGGTATAAGATATCTTCCAAGATTTGGGTTCCCTAGTTTCCCCACCATAGCTACGAGGTTCAGATGCTATCATTAAATATTCTCAAAACGTTACAACTTTTCCAGTAAGTGTGCTTTGAAACATTGTTGTTGCTTTTCCATGGTGTTAATGCAAATAAGCACTGCAACTAGTGCCATTATTTAGATTAAGTGCCGAAATCTAGCTGGTCCTGTAATGATGGAGTGATTGTTTTCTAGCTACTAAGGCCATATGAATTTTATCTCTTATGTTGTCCTGAGATATTCAAATTCAGAATAATAATTGAGGTCTCGTTTCCACTATAGATTGCAGTCAGTTTCTTGAACATAATATATAGTAGATTATCTTTACCAATCAATTGTGGATGTGATCCCTCGCAGGAAAGGAAATTAAAAGTGACTTTGATTTCACATTGATTTGTCAAAACATCCACACAGGAAAGGAGATTCGGAGTGACACTAATTTCACACTGATTTGTCAAAATGGAGGAAAGAGAAAAGGAAACTTTGTATTCAACAATGCTCTTAATTTCATATGTACATGCATAGACATATTAATAGAAAATATTGAAAGGTTGCCTAAGTAATATTTTCCATTCCACTACATTCTTTACAGCTTGTAAATAAATAGCTCGGAACAATTCATTACACTACTTTTTATTCTTTATTAATCAGTGGTTAAGATTTTGATATTGAACTGGCTAAGATTTTTCTTGCTTCTGTGAAATTGTGTGTTCTATAATGCTTCTTTTCCATTCACTATGTATAGCATATAAAGTGTGTCTAATGGAGTAGGAAGATTGGAAAGTCATGTGATCCTTGAACTATGTTACAAGGTAGAAACCCAACGGGGCAGGGTAGGTGCATCCCCACAAAGGGGTCACAAATACCAAAGTTGGTATTGGCTAGTGCCTTGAGCTAGAAAATATCCTTACCCTTGTATTAACAGTGAATCTGGAGGAGGATTCTAATATTATCTTTATAAGATTTATATCAGTTAAGTTTGATGAATAAAATTCATGAGACATGAGCTAGGATGTCGTTGCAAGGTGGTTGTTGATTATTGGAAGCTATGATGGCCATTATGTCAGGCCAGGTGGTCGCACTCCCTTGATCGTGAGCACGATTGTGATCAAGATGGAAGACTTCATCATCTAGATTGATTTTTTAGCAATGATAGTTAGTGGCCTCATTCACAAAAGCATATATTTCACTAATCCTTTTTATAGAGTTGTCAGATTCAATTTCCAAAGGTTTTAATTACACTATAGAGTTGAGTTCTGAGAGAGTTGTGATTCACAGTGTTAAGCATAGTAGCTATGACACTTGAATGAAGACAAGCATAGTAGAGGTATCAGACTCAGTTATAAGCTTCCCTGCATATTATAAGGGACTTGGTTGGCTTTTCTATAATTTTATAAACAAGTTCCATGTCATGGAAATGTGAAAAAAAAAATAATGATATTGCCACCATGTGGCTCTTGTCATAATGGTTTTATACTTTTTCAAAAAATTCTTTGAGTTCACAATGCTAAGATTCACTAGGACTTTACAAAGTTCTATTATTTAGTGAAAGACTCGCCAAGATCTTACAAGATTTTATAATTGAGTAAAACATTCGCCATGCCTGGTGAGAGATTCGCCAAAAAATTATATATACATATTATATTATTGATAAAATAGCCTTCCATTTTTCCTATATACCATGGAGATTCGCCCATTTATTATACATATAAATTTAGGGGGTTTCTTAAAATTTTCCCTGAAGGAAGGCCTATGAGGATTGTGCAATTCCAATTGAGGAATTCCCTAATTAATAAGGGCTAACTTCCTAGGAAACAACGCAACGAAATAGGGACTTGGGCAAGTAGAAAATTGGTTAAGTATTGGCCAAGGCTTGTCTAAGAAGCAGTGAGGCAGATAGAGAAAAGCATTGTAATCTTCTCATATTTTCTGACTAATGCAATATACAGATAACAGGGAATTTTAGTTGTGGTTTTCCCTAGAAAATCATTGTGTAATGTGTTGATTGAATTCTTTCTTGTATGCTTCGTGATTTCGCGATCGTTTAATTGTTTCCATTGATAAGTAGAATAGATTCAAGTCTATTGTTTTAGTAAATTACAATTAACAGTTTGAAACTACAAGGAATTTCTACACTATACACTTCATTGTTGAGATAAAGTGGTTGCCAAGATTAAGGAAATTAGTTGCTAAGATTGGATAGATTAGTTATTTCTCTTTAAGCATAAATAGGACAAGATGGGAGAAGTTCAACACACTTTTTGTAAACCAAAATTAAGGTCAAAGAGAGATCAATTGAACAAATTTAGAGCACAAGAGAGGAGACGACGTTGAGAAGCAGGCCAAAGTATAGTTGTATGGATTCCATACAAACAAATCCATAAAATTGTAGAGATAGGGTCAAACAATTTTGTATAATTGTTAAGGCAAGCAAACTCTAAGTTATTTGGCAAACAAATTTAGTTCGCTAAGTGCCAATTTGATATTTTGCGTATGTTGTATAGTTCTTAATTTGACAACTTGTGGAGATTTCCTTGTAAGCTTGGAATATTTAAATGAGATGTCGATGGGAGAAGTTCAACACACTTTTTGTAAACCAAAATTACTTGGAGGTCAAAGAGAGATCAATTGAACAGATTCAAAGCACGAGAGGAGACGACGTTGAGAAGTAGGCCAAAGTATAGTTGTATGGATTCCATACAGACAAATCCATAAAATTGTACGAATAGGGTCAAACATTTTTGTACAACTGTTAAAGCAAGCAAACTCGAAGTTATTTGGCAAACAAATTTAGCTCACTAAGTGCCAATCTGATATTTTGTGTATACTGTATAGTTGTTAATTTGACAACTTGTGGAGATTTCCTTGTAAGCTTGGAATATTTAAATGAGACACCAATTTTAAAGGATATTTATCTCTATATTGTGGTTAGGCATTCACTATTCATTTTCCAGTTAAATTTGTGATTATTGCATGTTCATAAATATTTATTTTTGTGGTTAAATAAGTTCAAATCATATTTAATTAAGAAAAGCATTACTATAACATTAGATAGTAGTCACCTAAGACTTGAAAATTTATATGGTATTAGAGCAAGGTTGATTCTAAGAGTCTGAGGATTCAAAATTGGCAAGACTACCGTTTTCTTTTAATTTTCAGATTTGGAAGTTTGCGCTATAAATCTCAAAGGATGGCATCAACGAGCCTCAAATTTGAGGACAAATTAGATGGCACCTCTAATTACTTGTCATCGAAAGCCAGGGTGACATTTCTATTGGAAGAAAGTGATATATGGGATATCATTGAGAAGATAGTTACTCCATATATAGTTCCACAGTGGTTGGTAGCACATAAGCAAAAAGGAGTGAAGGCCAAGCCGATAATCTTAGATGTCGTGAAGAATCATTTGATTCCTCACCTATCCGAGAAGAAAACAACGAAGGAGATGTTCAATGCTTTGGTTAGCCTCTACTAGTGTAACATCTTAGGTCAACCCCAAGATTGTTGTTAGTTTTTGTAGCATTAGGTGTGTTCTAGCCACAAATTTGGTGGAGAGGCTAGAATACATGAGATCTCCAAAACCCATAAATCGTTTCTAGAAATTCTACCTAAAAATGTCTCAATTAGATTATTAACTGATTTTAAATATTTCCTAAGTCTAAACTTAGGGAATATGGTTAATTTTGGATTTTACGCATCTGTGGTTCATTTCTTTTGAGCTTTGTCTCGGAGTATCCATAGTAGAAACCATATTTGTCAACATTTCAAATCCCAACAGGGATCCATCATCAGGACCAGTCTAAATGATGATATAAGAAGAGCTATGTGATAGGATAAATAGTTAAACAAATAGTTTTGATTAAAGGTCGGCTGATAATTTCTAATTTATATTTTATTTATATTTTATATTTTAATTTTATCATAATCATTAATAAATTGCTTCTTATTTATTTCTATTTTTATTTTTAACAGATTTTATACTAGTTGAATAATTAATTAATTGGAGGTTTTTTATAAAATGGATTTAATATTAGCTGATTTGATTAATTAGCTCCTTAATTCTTAAAAACTAATTTAAATAATTAAATAATAATCGATCCAGAAATGCTCTAAGCTATTGATTAAGATTTAATCTTGGTCGTTGGAGTCTCAACGAGAAGATATAAAAAGGGATTGATATGGTGGATGGAGAACACACCAATGCAGATACTCAGTTGCTCAGGCAGTTCGATTTTCTTGGTGGCAGTGATTCAATAGAAAAAATAGAGCCAGAGGGTGAGTAACAAGTGGTTGAGGAGGGTAGCAGCATTCCAGGAGGAAGTTTTGCAGTCCCAAGAAGAGGCAATGAGAGGAAGGCCAAATTCCACAGAGGCTCTATGTAACTACTACATAGAAAGTGATGCAAAAGCTCCAGCGTGAGGCTAGGAAGCCAATCTTTGGAGTGAGAAAAATCTCGCAATAATTTTGCCAGTATTTTCCTCATATTAGATTGCAAGTAGAGCATCTAAATTATTGTACTCAGATTTTCTGTTGAAGAATAATAATAAAACCCTCATCTACTGCACCAGGTTTCCCGCATTGGGTTTTTCCGAGGACAATTGTCCAAAAATAATTGTGTTAAAATTCTTGTGCGCTAGAATTTCTCATTTTTAGTATTTTTTATTTTCCGCGGTATTTTTATGGTGAAAATTGTATTTGTGATTTTATTCATTATTTGTTGTAGCAAATACACTGCATAATTAAATTTACAGTTGAAGAATAATTTCCAATTGCTGCAATAAATGAAATTTTCACATGGTATCAGAGCATAAATGATAAGCCAAGAAGCTTAGAAGCGGAAGAGAGAATTTCGTTATTCAGTAAGAACAACAGGCCAAAATTCTTGAAGTAGTGCAAATCCATGATAGACAGGCTGAAATTGCTGAGGACAACACTTCGATTTTCAGTTGCTAGTTAGCAAAAATGTCGAGTTGCATGGATTAGTGATTCCAACAGTCAGAGGGAGTAGGTGCAGCACAATTTTTCGCTAAGCAAACTCCTTGGTTGGACGCAGAGGGTTTTGCAGCGGTTTGAAGTTGTAGAATCAGCGTCAGGAGGAAAGAGGAGTAGCACATGGTAAATTCTTCAACATGACCATGGACAAAATTGACATTCAGGAAGCTTCAGATTTGTCTTCCAGGTTAGAGGACCAATTTTCTTGCTTATCAAGATCAGCGAACCTGGAGGATGAATTTTCTTGCTTATCAGGATCAGCTTCATAAGGTGTCTGGTACATAGACAATGGAGCATCAACTCATATGACAGGGGTTAGAGAATATTTCTCTCGCTGCAAGGAGAAGCAGATGGACTTCTAGATTACCATGGGAAACATAACGAAATGTACTCAATAGGGAGAGGTACCATAGATTTTCAGAGGAAGTCAAGAGCCATCACCAGAGCTACAAATGTATTGCATGTTTTAGTGTTGGGTATGAACCTAATGTCAGTATCCCACTTACAGGATAAGGGGTATGATATCCACTTCATAGGGAAGAAAGTGTATGTCAAACACTCAAGCTAGAAAAAGGTAAGACAGATTGGAGTTCGACGCAACAAATTGTACAAGTTGCAACTCGATTCTCCAATGGCACTAATAGGCAGTGATAGTAGCCACGGTGCGAAGGAGTTGAATGAGTTATGGCATGGGAGAATGGGACATCTACACCATGGAGCACTTAAGATGCTTAAAGAAACAGTAACAGGGGTTCCAGAACTTGGCACAGAACACGAAGATGTGTGCAGAAGATGTGGACTTGGGAAATATGCTAAAGCAACATTCCCAAGAAGTGACAACAGAGCAAATAGCATGTTAGGACTTATATATTCAGATATTTGTCGCTTAATGTCCACTAGAGCTTTCAGTAGTGTCGAATACTTCATCACCTTTATTGATGACCATTCTAGGAAAACCTGGATCTACTTTTTGAAGACCAAAGATGAAGTCTTCGATTGTTTCAGAGAGTTTAAGGCTCTCATGAAGAATGCGGCAGGGAAGAAGATCAAGATGCTTCGCTCAGATAATGGTGGAGAATATATGGATAAAGACTTCACAGATTTTTGTGTGAAGGAAGGCATCAAAAGAGAATGGACAGCTCCATATAATCCACAACAAAATGGGATAGCGGAGCGGAAAAACATAACCATAGTTGGGGCTACAAAAGCTATGTTATATGACCAAAAATGCCCATATTTTTATGGGCAGAGGCATGTGTACACGACATTGTATATCTAGAATAGGACTCCTCATAGAGATTTGGGAAAGAAAATGCCAGAAGGGGTCTTCACAGGGAAGAAGCCAGAAGTTAGTCACTTCGGGATCTTTGGCAGCGTCGCTTATTGCCACATGCCAAATGAAAATCATACCAAATTGGATCAGACGACAAAAAGGGGTTTCTCATAGAGAAACCTCAAAGGCATACAGGATCTACATTCCTAGCAGTAGGAAGATTGTGGTGAGACAAGACGTGAAGTTCATGGAGGACCGAGCTTTCAAGATGTCTCGTGAGATGCCTGCAGGTGATCAAAATCAGTCTGCAAAAGCTCCTTTAGTCCCGCAATAGGGGCAGCCAGTGAGACCGACAGGAGGATTCTCACAGCGATCAAGTATAGTGATTAGTACCAGTATTTCTCAGGTGCAAGAGATCCAGAAAGTTCTCAACAGACAAAGCAGCAAAGGCAGGATGAGGAGTTGGTTGAACCTCCCACCACTACTAGTCAAGCCAGCAGAGAGGTTCGTCAGACATTGACAGATGCAGAGGAGTTTATTGGAACTCCTAGGACGAACAAAAAATAGCACAGACAGCCTAACAAGTACCAAGCATTGGTGGCTCAGGTTGTAGAACCTTCCAGCTTTCAAGAGACCACACAGCATTAGATGTGGGTAGACGCCATGGTAGAAGAGTATAGCTCTATCATGACGAATGATGTTTGGGAGGTAGTACCAAGGCTTGAAGACAGGCAGTTGTAGGTTCTAGATGGATCTACAAGATTAAGTATGCCACAGACCACTGTGTGGAAAAGTACAAGGCTAGGTTCATGGCAAAGGGGTATGCACAAAAAGAAGGGATAGATTATGAAGAGGCCTTCGCCCCAATTGCTAGATACACCTCTATCCAGTCAGTTATATCCCTAGCAGCTCAGATGGGATGGCAAATTCACTACATGGATGTCAAGACAACTTTCTTGAACTGGGTGATAGAAGAAGAGGTGTACATAGAAGTTTAGAACAACCAAGGGGCTTGGCGACTCATGAGAGGGGCACTCATCTGTGTAGACTGAAGACAGCTCTAATATAGACTCAAGCAAGCTCCCAAGGCATGGTATGGTCAACTTGACAGTTACTTGTAGCAGATGGGATTTGTCAAGAGTGACGCAGATCCCAGCCTTTACTATTTGATGGTAGAGGGTGAGCCACTTATCCTAGTTTTGTATGTGGATGATCTTTCTCTGAATGGATCATCAAGGCTTATAGAGGATTGCGTGAGGAACCTAGCAGCAAAGTTTGATATGAAAGACTTAGGGTTGATGCATTATTTCTTAGGATTGGAAGTGTGGTAGAAGGATGGGGAGATCTTCCTTGGGCAAGGAAGATATGCTACAGATATTCTGAAGAGGTTCAAAATGCAGGATTGTAGACCCATGTCTACGCCTATGATCACCAACTGGAAGAAGATAGATACATCAGATGACAAGGATGTCGATCCCACCTTGTATAGACAACTTATTGGGTCTCTCATGTATTTGGTCAACACTAAGCCAAATATTTGCTTCATAGTTAATTCTCTCGGTCAGTTCATGGTAGAGTCAAAGAGGGTACATTGGGCAACAGTGAGGCATATTCTAAGGTACGTGTGCGGCACAGTGGAGTATGGGTTGAGATATACCCAAGGGGATGACGTCAGACTCTGTGGGTTCACAAATGCAGATTGGGCATGTAGTTCAGTGGACAGGAAAAGTACCTTTAGGTATTTGCTTCAGCGTTGGATCAGGGATGGTTTCATAGTGCGGCAGGAAGCAGAAGTAGGTAGCTTTGATCTCTAAAGAAGCAAAGTACATTGCAACAAGCACAACTACGTGTGAATTTATATGGCTTTGGAAGCTGTTAATAAGCTTGTTTAAGCATAGAATGGAGGCGACCATAGTCTACCGTGATAATGAGAGTTGCATCAAGCTCTCTGAGAATCCAGTGTTTCATGACAGGTAAAACACATAGATATACAATGTCATTTCATCATAGATTGTGTATAGCATGGGGCGGTCCAGCTACAGTATGTTCCCACAGAAGAGCAAGTTGCAAACGTACTCAATGCAATATGTGGGTGGGGGTGGGGGTCCCAATGCAATATGTGGGTGGGGGTGGGGGTCCCAATGCAACCCCACCCACATATAAAATCTCTAGGGAGAGCTAAGTTCATCTATTTCAGAGAACAGATGGGTATAGTGGAGAACTCGCTCTAGTAGTAGGGACAAATTTTCAGTCACAAATGTTGCAGTTGCAACAACAACAAATGAGAAGGATTCGTAGTGTAGATGCAGTGTTGGCAGCGATACAACAAGGTTAGCAGCAACACAGATGCAGTGTATATCAAAGTTGCGCAGCAGTAGCTAGACATCAGCAGCATGACAGGAGACGATACGGAGACAAAGTGTTGTGGCAAGGTTGCAGCGCTAGAACACATTCCTCGCTAAGAGGAAGTGTTAGTTTTTGTAGCACCAGGTGTGTTCTCGCCACGAAATTTGGTTGATAGGCTAGAATACATGAGTTCTCCAAAACCCAAAAATTATTTCTGGAAATTCCGCCTACAAGTGTCTCAATTAGATTATGAACCAATTTTTAAATATTTCCTAAGTCTAAACTTAGGGAATGTGATTAATTAATCAATATTAACTGAAATAAGGTGAGAATCATCTAGAAAATCACATTAATCAATCCATAAATGATCAGAGCCATTGATTAAGATTTAATCTTGGTCGTTGGAGTCCCAATAGGAAGATATAAGAAGGGATCAGTAGTGATGGAGAACACACCAATGCAGATACTCAGTTGCTTAGGCAGTTCGATTTTCTCAGTGGCAGTGATTAAGCAGAGAAGATAGAGCTAGAGGGTGAGTAGCATGTGGTTGAGGAAGGTAGCAACATTCCAGGGGGGAGTTTTCCAGTCCCAAGAATAGGCAATGAGAGAAAGGCTGAATTCCACAAAGGCTCTGCGCAGTGGCTAGGAAGCCAATCTCGGGGGCAGAAAGTGATGCAGAAGCTCGAACATGAGGCTAGGAAGCCAATCTTGGGGGCAGAAATTAGAGGTGGAGTGAGAGAAAAATCTCACAATAATTTCACCAATATTTTCCTCAGATTAGATTGCCAATAGAGCATCTAAATTATTGTACTCAAATTTGTTGCTAAAGTATAATAGTAGCATCAGTTTTCCTGCATTGGGCTTTTCAGGGACAATTGTCCAAAAATAACTGTGTTAAAATTCTTGTGCGCTAGAATTTCTCATTTTCCAATAATTTTTTTTTTCCACGGTATTTTTATGGTGAAAATCGCAATTGTGATTTTATTCGTTGTTTGTCATAGAAAATAAACTGTATAATTAAATTTACAGTTAGAAGAATAATTTCCAGTTGTTGCAATAGATGAAATTTTCACAATTATAAATAACATGTACATACAAAACTTACACTAGTGAGCCAATCCATATTGATTTGGTTGGTGAACGAAGAATTGCTTTTGGGCCAATGTGCCTATATGCATGTGTATTTATATATTTTGGGGTTGGTATGCCCATGTTTATATGCTTCTATATGTTTTGAGGCTAGATGCACGTTAATAAATACATTACTATTCTAGACCATAAAAGACGAAAAGAGTATAGGGGGCTAAAACTCCATACACATTAAAAGGGGGCTTCATATGACTTAATAATTATATTAAAAGTGTAGTGGCTTTTAACTAAAATCTGTGAAGTAACTTGAAGGGTGCTAGGTGTAAAAAAAAAGAGACATGCACATAAAAGTAGGGGTGTGCGCACACTACTAAGGGGGTCATGGAGGATCTGATGGAAGAGGAGAGGTAGCAGGAACTCCTAGAGCAGCAGTGCTTTGGACATCCTTGTCAAACACCTTGGATGTAGTGGCACAGCCCAAGGGATTGCAAGTGTAGAGAAGTGGGTGCACTACTTGGGTGTGGGTTGATGGGGGTTGTGAGCCTTGTTACACACCACCTGTGGGTAACACCTATAGGATAAAATTTTCTTCTAGCTTGCCTTCAGTCAGGTAGCTAGCAGCCCCTTGCAACCACCAGAGAGCTCGATGTGCCACCATCTCCACCACCTAAGCTGGTTGTTATGTACCCTTGCCCATATGTTATGATCGTATGTTTGAAGTTGGACCTTCCAACTCCAAAGGTGTGCCTTTCATCATGTAGTTAGGTATCTTTACTTACTTATCATGGACACTTTTGGGCATGGATTAATGGGTTGATTTGGCGAAAAGAATGGGCTTGGTTTGTACCCTGTTCCCTTGTCCAAATTGGTGGTTAACCTTGTACCCTAGTCGTGTGGGATCTCCTTTATTGGTTGCTAGCTTTAGGAGTGGCAGTACATGTGAAATCTTGATTTTGGTTGTGTGGTCCCACTTCCCAACACCACATACATCACTCACTTCCCTCCGCTCATTATAAATCCTTTCCACACATTTCCCATCTAGGTCCACATTTGTCCTTTGGTCCACAAGGAGTTAGCCTCCCCCTCCCCTTGTCTACACTTTGGGTCAAGCCTGGAACGATACCCCGAAGGTTAATGTCACTAAAAGAAACGTTGAAAGCATAATTGGCCGCTTACAATATAGGAAATGTACCATAAAATGCAAAAGATAGTCGAGACATACAAATTTAGCACTTGGACAAAAGCTAGCATGAGTTCCACCCCATATCATTATGGCCATCACCCTAGTTCCTAGCCCCCCCTTACATGAACCCCCTGCATCATTAAGGAACCCATGATTGTCCTAACCCCTAGTGGGCGATGAACTGCCCTACCCTAAGGGGGTATCCACTGATATATCATTCACATCATGCTCTCATTCTCTAGAGCCTCGAGCAACTAAAAAAAAGAAAAATCAATAAAAGGCAAAATGCATATGAAGAAGAAGGGTGGAAAACCAAAGGTCAGGGTAACTGATGTATCACAATTGCTCCCTCCTACATCTATACACCCAAGTGCGGGCTTCCCTTATCATAGCTACCCTTGTACCATGGCATGTGGCTAGGATCCTTCCCTGATGACCCACTCCATTCCATCAATATTTCATGTGACACCTACCATTTGACAGATGTACCATGGACATGTCACTCCCTTAGAGGTTAAAACTACCTAATAGGGTCCTTGATTAACCTCCTTACTAAACCTGGAGACACTTGTACATTCTAAAGTCCATTATGAAAGGGCATGCCACTATGAAGTGCCCACTTGGTTTCATGATTTATAAGCTCATTTGCTCAATTGCACTAATGCAATGTTGTACTGGAAGGTGAGGAGACATATTGGATCTTATACAAGATTGTAGGTGAGTCTTCATCTTGGGGTTTGGTCTCCCTATACGAGGTCTAAGCCCTCCAGAGGGTCTTAATGGCACTTGTAAGGTGAGCATTGAGAACCATGGGCATCCACTATAGCAGAGAGCAAATAGCCACGCCATGGGATCCTTCAACACCATTTATTGCTCGCTAATGCCCCATTTATTCGATGATGATGATGATGCACTTACACCACATTGCGCAGCCGAATACACACTTGCACCACACACTTGGCAATGGATCCAAGGACCATATGGAGTTTTTTCTTAACCAAGGAGACAAGGGAGGGCTTGCATCATTGTTCCAGCCCTTATAGATGGAGCACATGCTTGTTTGATCCAATTGGAGACCCATGACGACGTTTTATGTGCCCCCACAGCCACTTGGTAACACCACAGGGCATTTCTTTGGTAATTAAGGGGCCAACCCCTTCATCAATGTTATCAGAGCCCTCCTATTCATTATGGCACATGAGGGACTTCATTTGGCCTTCCAACGGCCCTTCTAATTACTCTTCTATCATTTCGGCCCTCTTGAGAGGCTAATTATGTTAAGTTTTTGGTAGCATCGAAAGTGCTCTAGCCTTGAAAATTGGTGGAGAGACTAAGGCACATGAGTTCTAAAGAACCCAGAAACCGTTTGGTGAAATTCCACCCGAATTGTATTTTGTTAAAATAATTAATATTTTTAATGGGGTCCCTAAAGTCTAAACTTAGGGAAATTAAAATATTAATGAGTATTAATCAAAACATGGGTGAGAATGATCTAGAAGGCGGATCAAGTCATGTTTTAATCTTAGTCGTTGATTAGAGACGTAATCTCAGCGATTGAAGGCTCAACAACAAAAGTATAAAATGGAGGCTTGGGGTTCATTTGGAAATAGAGAGAGAGAGAGAGAGAATTGATCTAGAGTTCGATTTCTGGGGGCTAGGAAGCTGAGAAAATCAAACTAAGTGATCTTCTGTAGGAGAGAGGCAGTGAGAATTCGGAAGGACGACTTTCCAGAGAATACTGACAGAGAGGCAGAGAGAGCTTGCAGAGAGGCAGCGTAGTGGCCAGGAGAGCTGACGTTGGCCCAGTCTGGGCCCATGCAGCGTTGACGCAAAGCCAAAAGGGCCAGCGCAGAGCAAAAAAGTTGCCTGTCACAGCGAAGCCAAAACTGTCGAAAACAGCTGGAACTACCAGAACAGTCAGGATAGCTAACGCAGAGGGAAAAGGAGCTGATGCAGAGCCTGAAAGGCTGACACAGGGCCTATGCAAGGATAGCACAGAAATAGTCGGGGTTAGCCAGTCTTGTGCTGGATCAACCAGAATTATGCTAGGTGAAGTGAAGTAAAACTCACTCAAATTTTCCGCCAGTATTCTCTGTAAAGGATTGCTAGATGAGCGTCCTAGATTTGTATTCAATTATTTCTCTTACATAATAATAAACCCTCAGAGCTACTGCACTGGTTTTCTCGCATTGGGTTTTTTCGGGGACTATTGTGTCCAAAAATAAGCGAGAGTCCTATGTATCTTGTTCTTTGCTCTGTTTTCTATTTCATAAGATCAAATATTTAAAATTAGTGTAGGCTGCAGAAGTAATTTTCTTCAGTATTCAGAATAATAACTTGATGAATGTAATTTAAAAATCAAGTAGGTGAAGTAGATTCAGATTTGCTATAGTAGGGGTTCCTTCAAGTCTAGGAATTTTCACATGGTATCAAAACATTGATTTTGAAACAGGAAGAGCAAATCCAGTGCTAAGCAGTGAGGCCAAAAGCTGCACTTGGCAGCAATTCGAATCCCCTTGAAGGAATTGGGCAGTCCTTGTCAGGAAGTAGATCCGAGGAAATCTCTCTCTGAGTGAGACGACAGAGAGGTACGATTTCCAGTTCGTGAGTTTGCAGAGGCAAAGGGAGTGACGCAGAGCCTAGCACAGTGCTTGAAGGGTGCAATTTTGTCGGGGCAAAAATCCACTAGAAAAGAACGAAGACACGTAGAAGGGGAACTTTCTCCTCAAAGAATTTTCCGCCAAAAAGTTCGAATTTCTCACTTGCTGAGCAGCTGAGCAGTGCTAAGCAGTGACTAGAGGAATCAATTCGACATTTTGGTGAGATGGCATTGCATGGGCTCAGAAATCAAGACAAGTTGGAAGGTGCTTCCAACTATGTCATATGGAAGACCATAACCTTAGTTGTTTTGGAGGAATATGATCTCGAGGCCTATGTCAATAGTGTTGTAGTTGTTCCCACTGACAACAATCAAAAGAAGAAGTACAACGCCAAGCAGGGGAAGGCAACGAAGCTCATTCTCGATGGAGTTCGATATCATGTGGTCTCACAACTTGCAAGGCATGGATATAGCCCAAGAGATGTGGGAAGCCTTGTCTTCTCTGTATAAAGGCTCTTCCAAACAGCGGAAGATGTATTTGGAGCAGAAGTTGCAGCGGACTTTGATGCAGAAAGGAGAAGGGGTGAACCTCTATCTTCAGCGTCTTCAGGACACTAAAGACCAACTTGCTGCAATGGGGTCCACTACTCAACCAGCTGCGATGGTGAGGATAGCCCTGAATGGAGTCTCAGATGAATGGCAAGTTTTCGTCCAAGGCATATTGGTAGAGAAAGACTACCTTTATGGGAGCAGATATGGGCGGCTCTTCAACGGGAGGAATTAAGGAGGGACTTAGTGAAGGTCAACCTCAACGGCAACAATGGGAATGGCACAAAGACGACGGAGGAGGAAAACGCAACTCTAGCATCAAAGGGACAACAAAAGCAGAAACCGAAGAAGGACATTTCGAAGGTGAAATGTTTCAGATGTGGCGAGATGGGTCACTTTGCATCTCAGTGTCCTTTGAAGCAAAAGGATAAGGACGAGAAGCATGATCCAAAGGTTGTCGCCGGGAAGATAAACGAGGAAGAGTATGACATGAGTGCCCACGCATCTCCAGGAGGGAGATGGGGCGATATTGAGTTGTAGTCGGGAGGACTACATGTGGGCAGGATCCTTGAGGAGTCCACCTCTTGTATCAGTTCCTTGCTACGAGAGCCCAAGATTCAGCAGTAGCGAGATGGACTTGGTGTAAGATGATGCAGTGGAGTGTTTGGAGGACATATGCAGTGGCTTGGAACCAGAAACTGATCAATGCAGAGCAAGGTTGCCAGCAGTGTAGATGGCACAGTGCAGAAGATTCAGAGGGTCAACAGTAGTCAGATTCCGACATTCATTGTATGATGTTGAACACAGTTAAGTTCAGCTAATTTTGGATGTTTTTCAGTTGCTTCTCTCAGCAACTGAGTTGCAGTGCGGATGTAGTGTTAGCAGTGGCAGTGCTAGCAACATAGCACATGCAGCGTTTGAGAGGGAGTTGTAGTACAAATGCAGCAGTGGCAGTGTCATGGGCAACAACACAGTGTTGGTGGCAACATCAGTGCAGAAAGGAGGTGCTTCAGAAACAAAGCAGCATGCAGGTGGACATTGTTGCTAAAGCCCTTTCCTCACTAAGAGGGAGTGTTAGTTTTTGGTAGCATCCGAAGTGCTCTAGCCTTGAAAATTGGTGGAGAGGCTAAGGCACATGAATTCTAAAGAACCCAGAAACTGTTTGGTGAAATTCCAACTGGATTGTATTTTATTAAAATAATTAATATTTTTAATGGGGTCCCTAAAGCCCAAACTTGGGGAAATTAAAATATTAATGAATATTAATCAAAATATGGGTGAGAATGATCTAGAAGGAGGATCAAGTCATGTTTTAATCTTAGCCATTGATTAGAGACATAATCTCAGCTGTTGAAGACTCAACAGGGAAAGTATAAAATGGAGGTTGGGGTTCATTTGGAAACACATACACACACAGAATTGATCTGGAGTTCGATTTTTTGGGCTAGGAAGCTGAGAAATTCAAACTAAGTGATCATTCTGCAACAGAGGGGCAGTGAGAATCCGAAAAGATGACTTTCCCGAGAATACTAACAAAGAGGCGGAGAGAACTTGCAGAGAGGCAACACAATAGCCGGGAGAGCTAATGTTGGGCCAGTCTGGGCCCACTCAACCCTAACGCAAAGCCAGAAAGGCCAACACAGAGCAGAAAAGTTGCTCGTCACGCAGAAGGCGAAACTGCCGGAAACAATTGGAACTGCCGAAACAGCTGGGATAGCTGACGCAGGGCCAACGCAGAAATAGTTGAGGTTAGCTAGTCTTGTGCCAAAACAGCCGAAATTTTGCCAACTGAAGTGAGGTAAAACTCACTCAGATTTTCCGCCAATATTTTCTTTGTAAAGGATTCCTAGATGAGCATCCTAGATTTGTATTCATATACTTCTCTTGCATAATAAAAAACCCTCAGAGCTGCCACACCAGTTTTCCCGCATTGGGTTTTTCCGGGGACTATTGTGTTAAAAAAAAGTGTGTCCTATGTATCTTTTTCTTTGCTCTGTTTTATGTTTCATGAGATCAAATATTTAAAATTAGTGTAGGTTGCAAAAGTAATTTGCTTCAATGTTCAAAAGAATAACTTGATGAATGTAATTTAAAAATCAAGTAGGTGAAGTAGATTCATATTTGCTGCAGTAGGGGTTCCTTCGAGTCTAGGAATTTTCACAATTTGTTCTTATTGTGGAGCTATTTGGTGGGCTTGTTACCAAAAGTATTGTTATTTTGCACATTATTTTATTTTAGGGGCATCATTAGGCTAAATTAGGCCATTTGAATCCTTTAGAAGATTGTATAAATATAAGAGAGGCATTCTCTCTCATTCATCATCACTTGGATTTGTATCTCTTGGAAAAAATAACTCGGACATTTTATTTTAGGGGCATCATTAGGCTAAATTAGGCCATTTGAATCCCTTAGAGGATTGGATTTGTATAAATATAAGAGAGGCATTCTCTCTCATTCATCATCACTTGGAATTGTATCTCTTTGGAAAAAAGAACTTGGACCTGCTAATGATGGATGAATTGGAGTTTTATTGATGCATTTTGATGTTTGGATAAATGTTATCTTATCTTGGAGCTTCACTATTGCAAATATCATGGATGGATATACTCTTTATTCCATGTAAGTACTCTTTTGTGCGAAAAATTTGATGTTTTATGTCTAATGCATGGAATGATATGCTTTGATTATGCTTGTGCCCTAATAATAAATGTGAAATTCATAAAACACTTGTAATCTTGGCTCATTGCATATGTTACTCATTTTGGCAAGAAGAATAAAATTTTCCTAAGGGGGGTTTAATGCCTTTCACTTTAAAACTCCACCAATTTGTAAAACGAAGTATAAAATTCTCTTGTGACCTAGTTGTTGCCTCTTTAGGGTTAGCGAAGTTGCAGGAGAACTCCTTGGTAGAGAAAGAGTCTCAAAATCAATTTCTCTTTGACTCCATTCTTCACAATTAGCTAGGCACTAGTCTCAATCCTTGGTGATCACCCTAAATTATTCTCCTTTCAACAATTTTCTGCCCTGGCCTAGCTAAGGCATCCAACGAATTCCATTTGAGACATCAACTTTCAGAGCGAGTTGGAAAGGAACTACGTTGGGGTGTCTCCCACTGGCCCTCCAAGTTTGAAGCCAATCTCACAGTCGATTTGTGAGAAACACCAAGCCCTATCTCCAAAATCATTTGGGTTTAGTTCTTTCTAGGTTAGCCAACTTTATAGGGGTCTAGCGTGCTTGAAAACTCATTGGAGGTTCATATATTATTGATCACCCTTTCACCCCTACTTGACTAGACATTTGGTTGAAGATTAACTCCAAACCCTAAGTCTTGTTTGGGTGCCCTTGGGCTTCTTTGTGGTGGCCACTTAGAAACCTTGTTTCTAAAGTACTCTTAGGTATAGGGCATCCTTCATTAAGGAATACCTCTAATCCCTAAGTCAACCTTTCTTAGAGAGCCCCTTACCTTGCCCTTAAGGCAAGAAAACCTATTGTTTGAGTCTCTCTTGCGAATGGGCCTTAAGAATCAATATATATCCTATCATTGACTTACCCCTCCTTGTGATTTCTTTATTACCGGGACTCCTCCCATCAGTGAAAGTTCGTAAAGAGGATGTGGCATTGACTGAGGTGACAATGGGTCCTTGTCCAATTTTTGCCACTTGGTCTAGTAGTTGTCCCTTTGGAACCCCTCCTAGGACCCCAGCTAGGTTGAGGGGCAACAAGTCTGTAAGTTGGAAGTAGTTGGTCCTCAAGGAAAATGAGAGATGACCCTGTGACAGGAGAGATAGGATTCCCCATGTGAGGGCTTGGAGGGTGCCTAGAGACCCCGAAGGGCAATAGGAACTCCTAGAGCCACAGGACCATGAGAACATCTTTTTTTGGTCTAGTCAGACACCCTAGAGTTAGTGGCATGCATAGTACCCATACAACAAGTACAATAAAGGAAAAATTACTAGGAAAACAGGTTACAAAGATAACATGGACAATAATATGCTCCAACAAGTGGTTGAGGGCATTACAACTAGAGTGAGAACATAAACAAAAGGATGATATTAAGAAACAAGCTAAGATCCATGGAGATGACCAAATTCGATATCGTTTCTAGTTACCTTATGAACATCATGCAGATTCATGATCAACTTGCAGTAGTTGGGGAGAAGATATTCATGATCACCTTCATGGGAACCATTTGTCGAGTGTTTGTGCAACCGTTTGTCAAGGGAGTTTTACTTGTGAAAATCTTCCTAATGTTAAAAAATTGTGGCATGACTGTATCCATAAGGAGACCCAGATGGAGTCAAAGGCCCCCAAGAATGGTGGTGACGAGAACCTAACCTTATTCGATCAGAGAAACAAGGACAATGAAAAGCAACCAATAAGGGTAAGAGAAAGAGTGAGTCAACTCACAACTAGAAAAGACATAAATCAAGTACTTCAATTGTCATAAGTTTGGACATTATGCATCATAATGTCCAAACAAGAAGAAGCACAAAGGAAAGTAGTAGCCTCTATGAAAATTTCTGAATATACACATCAAAAACCCAACTACAATTACTACTTTAACATCTCCTACTTGTTCTTTGCATTAACAAGTTATTTAATTACATAAATATTGATGTAAAACACTACTGCAACCTACACATACATACATATCATGAACTGAAATACATTGAGACAATCACACAAGGGACACGGTTATTTTTGGACAATCGTCCCCAGAAAAACTCAATTTGGGAAAGTCGGTGCAACACATAGAGGGTTTGTATTATTAAGCATTTTCTTGAATACAACAAGGGTGTCAGATATGGCTCACCCAATAGAGAAAAATCCTGGCATAAGTACCTCTATCCGGAGACGGATATTTCGGCAAATTCCATAATTGGATGATCAACCCCCACAGATGACCCGACTGTTCCCAGTGCTGGGCAGCGATAGCTACTCCAAGATCTGCACTGGAACTGCGTCACCTCCTCTAGGAGCTGCGTCACCCCCACAATGAGCCTCCCTTGCTCAAAAAGTCTATTTTTTGAACTGCTCCCTCTCTGCCCCACAGAATCTCCCTAGCGCTGCCTCTAAGGGCTTGCGTCAGCCCCTACGGCTTCTACGTCAACCCCTACGGCCTTTGCGTCACCCTCTCTAGGACTGCGTTGTCTCTCCCGGTGCTGCTCTGCCTCTCTTCTATGTATTCTTAGGCCTCGAACTGAAGTTCCCTTACCGAACTGCCCCTCACTGCAACTCAGATCACTAGCTCGATTTTCTCAGCAAACCTTGCCCCAGAAAAATTGAACTCTTTGATCTCTTCGGTGTGTCTCCAACTAACCCTCAAGCCTCCTCTTATACTTTTCCTATTAACAATTCAACGACCAAGATTAAGTCCCTAATCAACGGCTAAGATTAGAACTGGCTTGATTCTCGTCACTTAGAACTTTCTCACCCATTTTATATTAATACACATTAATATTTTTATTTTCCTAAGTTTAGACTTAGGGAGCTATTAAAAATATTAATTATTTAATATTTCTTCATCCGGGTGGAATTTCTCCAAACGATTTATGGGTCTTGGATATCTCATGTGCCTTAGCCTTTCCACCAAATTTCATGGCTAGAGCACATCCGATGCTACCAAAAAATCAACAGCCTCCATAGAAACTCAAATGAACAAGTTTGTTGCCAAGTTTGCAAAATATTTTTCAACAATGTCTTGCCTCTCTACCAATACAGTATTGAGGAATGCGTGGCATGTGGAGAGTGGAGGATCACATCATATGACATCAATTCAACAATTGTTTCTAGTCTAACAAAGCAAGATTCAGGAATACAAGTTGAGCTCGGTGATGATGTCAAGTACTTCGTAGCAGGAGTTGGTACTATTATGTTCCAACTTAAGTCAAGTAACTCTTTAGACTTTGATGATGTTCTATTTGTTCCAAGTCTCTAGAAAAATTTGCTTTCATTTTTGGTTTTGGCGGAAATGGTTATGCAGTAGAGTTCAAGAATAGTCCTTACAAGGCTGGAGGAATCTAGCCCAAAAGTAGCACAAGTGATAGGGGTTAGGGAAATAAATTTGTACAGGTTAAAGGGTGAACCTATTCAAGCCTTACTTCATAAGGGTAACAACTTGTGTGAGTTATGGCACAAGACGATGAGGCACCAACATTAAAGAGCATTTTGCCCATTATGAGGAAGATAGTCACAAATCTTCCAAGTTTATCATTGAGCAACATGGAGTATGAAAATGGCGCATGCTTGGCAAGCATGCCAAGGTTTCCTTCCCAAGGAGAGAGCATAGATCTAAGGATATTCCATATCTGATTCATTCAAATGTTTATGGACCGATGTTTGTAGCATCAAATTTGAGAGGTATGCAGTATAAAAGTTAGCTCAATCTAGCCAATAAGATAAACTAACATAAATAGTTAATTTCAATTTAACTTCCAAGGCTTCAAAATATTGGAAAGGTTTCTCTATAGTTAACAGTCAGCAAACCACAATTTTGCTGTCCGGTACTTCAAGCACGAGTTAACCAAATGCAAAATTCTAACAAAGCAAGTTGGCATATAGCCATAACCAAGGAAATTGTAATTATGTAGCCAAAACCAAATGTCACTGTTTTTTTGCATTTCAAGTCCATCAGCTAGGTTTTAGTCACCTCTTCTCGTTCCTCTCGCATTATAAATTTTTGCTCCCTACTCTGAAATTTTACATCTCAAAACAAGGTGTTGATAAAAAATTTACAAACTGTGAAATGCCATACCTGGAAAATGTCTTGGAAAAAATAGCCTTAATACCACAGCAACAAAAGCAATCCACTTTCCTACTTCACCACTGTAACAGGCAAACAATCATAAAATTACATGGAATTACAGTTCAGGACCTTTGAATGAAACATGATCAATGCCAAGAATAAAAAACATGTCTTGGTGGCAAAACACTCACCGAAAGAAGTTGAAAATTATTGATGGTAAGTTCAAAAAGAGATAAGGTACTAGGAGTGAAGTCAGCATATTTGTCTTCCAATTTGTCCGGTCCAGCACTAACAAGTATCTGCATTGCTCATTAATGTGAAAGTAAGATTTTGTCTCTATGCATAAATGCCAGGTATCTGTACATAAATGCCAGGTATCTGTACATAAATGTCAGCCTTGCCTTTAATTCAAGATTAAACATGAAGCATAATATTACCAAGGTGTGTACTTTGTAAATGATAACATGGGCTTATTTCTAGATGTTTTTTCAGCAAGAAATGTCAAGTAAAGAATGTTTGACACTATATACAGGAAGACTGGAAAAGAGCAGTGAATAGAGGAGAGAACAAGGAACACAAATTCTGACCCTTTTTAAGAAGTCAAACTTTCAGTTATTTCAGCTCCAATAAAGATACCATGGAATCTCAGTTTATTTCCATTGCAAGAGAGTGAAGAAGCATTAATATGTGAAAACTGATTTCACTCTAAAAAATTAAAATCATTGTAGTGAGATCCCTTAGTCATGTAGATGCCAGCAATGAAACAATTTCATCATGATAGTTCTAATTTCAACATTGTTAAACATGTATAGAGTTACTGAATCAGTCAGAAGGGGGCGACAGGGGTGTGTGGCTAACCCTAGCTGCTCTACCCCTGTTTTTGCCCCTCTCTCTCCTCCTCCGCCATTTCTTCTTCCCTTGCAGGTGTGCGTGCTGGATATGCTGTTGCAGCAGTGTCTCCAGGCTCGGTTAGGTGGAGTTTAAGAGGGGATGGAGCTTCACTCGCTCTATTTCGTGCCTTAACCTCCTTGTTTGGTCTCCTACACATGGAATGGGCATCTTGTAGTGGTTTTGTCTGTCTCACAGCTTTTCCCACCACCATTCTATGTGCTCTGGGCCCCTGCTCCACTTCTGCAAGGATTCACAGGGGTTTTGCTAGGCTCGGCAACCCTTCCATGCTGCTGCAGGGGTTATTGAATCTACAGTAATAGGAATAGAACAAGGAGATATTATGAGGATTGTAGCCTGCAGGATGTTATCATGACCAGAGTTGCGGGGGAGCACTCCCCCCCCCCTTCGAACCCGCTCCCAATCCACGCTCCGGGCGGGAGTGGGTCGGGAGCGCGCTTCCGATAAAAAAATTTCCGCTCCCTGCCAAAATCGGGAGCGATATCGCTCCCGGAGCGAAAATTACAGCTCGGGAGCGATCGCTCCTGAGCTTTAAATTTTCACTCCGGGAGCGATTCGGCCGACGACGGGAGCGATCCGGCGGAAAAACAACCAACAACAATAAAAGAACAAAGAAACAACCAAAAGAGAAACAGAAAAACAAACAAAACAAACAACAAATAAAAACAAAGAAGAAATAAAACAAATTAACAAAATCAACAAAAAAAAAAAAAAATCGCGAACGCCAAAAAAAAAATCAAATTTTAAAAAAAATTATGTTTTAAAAACACAATGGGGCAAAAAAATTTCATTATCACTTGAATGAGAGCAAGAGCAAAGGAGCGAGGAGAAGTGAAGAGCAAGCGCCGAGGAGCAAGGAGCAAGCCTGCAAAGAGGTAAGTAGCTTAGTAGTTTAGTTAGTTTAATTTAGTTACGTAGTAATTTAGTTTATTTAGTTTATTAACTATATTTAGTAAAAAAATCATGAATCTAAATTAAATTAATTAATTAATCTAAATAAATTAAATTAATTTGCAGATTCAAAAGCCTACATATATCAAACATCATGGACCTGGCTATATTTCTTGGCATTTTCCTCTTCTTGGTCCTTTTTATGGTTATTATGGTGCTAGAGAGTAGGAAACGGAGGGGCCGAAATGAAGAGGGGGATGAAGACGCTGGAGAAAGTGGATTTGATGAAAACCCCAGTGAGGAGGAGTTGGAGGAGAATGAACATGACTCTCAAAAAACTAAACATGACCAAACCCCATTGTGGAAATATGTTAACAGGCCTAAAGCAAGGAGAGGGGGTGGAACCACTAAATTTCATTGCCCCCATTGCAACAATGATTACACAGGTTCATACACCCGTGCCAGAAAACACCTCTACAGGAAAAGGCCATGGGATGGAGACAAACAAATAAGAATCAAAACTTGTCCAGCAGTGTCAGCAGCGAATAGAGCCAAATACATAAGGGAAGAGGAGGAAGCCCAATACAAATCAAAAAAATCAAGGGGTTTCTTTGAACCAAGCTCACAATCACAAGCACAAAGAACTCCTTCAGCAT
>APFE031012782.1:0-20466 GCA_000404065.3 Pinus taeda | reverse complement strand
ACATCCCTAGCTCTCCTCAATCCTTCTGCATCCATCCCCTCGCAGCATCCCTATCCCCTTGTAGGCAGCATCTCCCCCTCTAATTCCTTCCCCCAATACTGGGTTTTTACGCTTCCACCTCAGCAATGGGTAAAGATAGCAGTCCCTCCTCTACCAAAAACATCTTAATCCACATCGAGACTTCCCTTATCAACCCCCCCCTTAGCTTGGAGTTAAACACAACCTCTGCCTTTGAGAAGGATTGGTAGCTCTCTGCAGCAAATTCGACCACATAACCCTCCACTATAGTCTTCACTAAGAATTCAATTTCTCTCGTCCGGTCATTATCAAGCTATTGTAATGATGCAGTATCGAACGGAGTCCAACTATGGTAAACTGTCTCCAAGCCATTTGACTGACTCTGCCTTTTTAACTCCCTCAACCAATTGTATAGATCCTCAAGTAATTTGCACTAGAAAATCCCCTCACGTACCTTGACGATCAGTTGATTCCTGCTGGCAACTTTCTCTGCCACAAATTGATCCACTTTATGGTTCCACCAGTGTCTTATTTCTCTTTTAAATACCCTTGACACCATATTCTTAACAGTTCTCTCAACTTCAAGTCCCGGCAATGGAACTATTTGTTGGCTCGGAAGAATCATCAGGGAAAAGACCCTAGGTTCAGGCACAGTGGGCTAATAGTGCTCCGTTATAGTCTAAGACAGCGCTGGCATTTTGACCTCACCCCGAAGGGCAAGGAGTCTCACTCGAATCACGTCACAACCAAAAGGGAGAAGGGTTAAGCATGGGTTTAATAGAATATCAACCAGGCACAGGCGATCACACACATATGCATCCATAATACATGAAACAAAGATAACAGTACCTGCAACTCATACGCAAATCTATTATAAAGAACACAGAACTAAGAGCATCCTTGCATCAATCTATGAATTACCATTTACATGCAACAGGTAGACTATTTAAAATTTTAATAGGCCCAATAAGCACAATGCTCAATACATTAGAAGTCTCAACAACCATCAGCTCTGTCTTATATTAACTTAGCATAATAGAATACATCATAATCTGGCATTTCGCCATAAACATTACATAAAATACTTGTCTCAATCGCTCGGGCTAGGTCAGCTCTGCAACCTAGTCCCTTGGATCCTAGCTCTCTCTACTTCAGCATCTGCACCTGCATACCTCTTCTGCAACTGAATCCTTCTTCCTCCAATGGGTCCAGCAACAACCTTCTTCCTTTATGTTCTTCCCCTTTTATGTCCTTCCTGGCTGCCTAGACTGCCAGTTCTTGCTCGATTACTTTCTCTCTTGGCTACTTTTGCACCTTCCCGTCTCCTTGGTTGCCTTTGCCTTCCTTTGCCACCTCGCCATTACTCCTCTACAACTGTTCGTTCCGCCACCCAGCCGTCACTGCCACTTGTCCCTTTCCCACCTTTTGGTTAGTCAAAATCATTCAAAATTAACGAAGGCTCCAACATAGTCAAAATGTCTCCCAAACACAAGGGCGGCTATGGAAGAGCAGTGTGTCCCTCTTCCCACATTTTGCCATCAATATAGAAACTGGAAAAAAATGGAATCTTCAACATCAAATAGACCAACTTTGGAAAGAGAATCAACTGTCCTATTTGAATCCATGTAAACATGTTGAATGTCGAAACTCCAGAATGTTTTAATCAGAGCATTGATGCGGTCCAGCCATCCTCGAAGATCTGTAGGATCAAATGTTGTTGAATCTGTGATGCCATCTATAAGATTTTTCGAGTCTTCGTAGACATGGATATGCTTAGAGATTTCTCCTTGGAAAACCAAAGAAGTCCCCACAAAGCCAATGTTTCCACCTTGGAGTTTCTACCCATTCCACCATGTCAGTGTAACTTATAATGTGTGTTTTAATTGATTCGTAGTTGATCCGGACTTATGCAAGAATGCAACAAAATACAGAGATGCCCATATACACAGAAACGCAGCAAAAACAAAACTTCATTTCATTAATATCAAAGAACTGAAATATGCTTACATACAGAAATAAAAATAAACTAGCTCGGGCGATGGTAGTTTATCTTTGAGAATAGATGTGGTAGCTACATGCCTCTGAATTGTGTTACAATGAGGCTCAAAATCCTATCTATTATTGAGAAACAATGGAAACCCCAAAACATCCAAAAACCTAACGCTAAGAGATGAAGCATCAAAACTATGGGCCCCGTTTTGGTAAATTGGTACATCAAATTCTCGAGGTCGTAAATTTGGAATACAAACTCCGTTTGGCTAACATAATACCTCGTTTCAAATATCTCGAAGAGGAAGCCAAAAAAAAAAGTTGATAAACCAGTTTAAGAGTTTTCTAGTCTCTTTGTTTTCCCTAAAATGTCTTTTAGTCCCTCAAAATGGCTTCGGAAGTTTAGGACCTGAAAAACTGCAAAAAATGGCAAGTTCTACTACAATTAAGGAAACTGAAAAGAAACAAAGGTGGGGGTCAAAGTGGAATAGGCGGGTGACCACTAATATCCACCTGGATCATTCCTACCCCCTTAGGAATCAATGGTCTCCATTGTGTTAAGTGCCGCCATGAGATGGGGAAACTTTTGTTGAACTTGGTCCTTGGAGAGCCACTTGCCTTGATGCAGAAGTTTGCCAGCTTTGACAACCCAATACAGTTAGATCTTCTAATGGCGAGTGTTATTGATGTGCGTGTCCATAATCCAATCAATTGTGGCATGTTCCATGCAGTCTGATTTTAACTCTATTAGTGAGAGTTGTTCTGCAATGTTTGATGTGTCCAATGATGGTAGAAAGTATGGTCAAAGGTGGTCCACATTGAACATTGGGTGCAGGCCAAGGAATGGTGGAATGTTGAGCTCGAAATCATTATCCCCTATAGCCTTAGTAATGATGTAAGGCCCATATCGAAGCGGGTGAAACTTGCGGTGGGGCCAGTGTGGCGCTCCTTCTGCAAATGTAACCAAACCTTATCGCCCACCTGGAAAGTGTGTGGCACCCGATGTTGATCATGACGTTGTTTGTACTTAGCATTGGCTATGTCCAATATGTCATGGACCTAGTGGTGGATGTGCTGAATGCGCTCATTGAAGTTGTTAGCCCTGTCAGCTTCGGACTGGACATGAGTCAAATCTGCCTAAGTAGATGCAAATGGTATGGCCACATCAATGGGACATAGTGGTTGGAATCTCAACCCAACCTCAAAGGGGTTTCTGCTAGTTGAGCTATGGAGAGATCTGTTGTAGTTTTGTTGGACAGGGGAGGCTTTCATCGCATGTGCGTGGATGCTTCGAGTTGTACACACGCAAAATGTGTATGACCATCCTGTTGATGACCTCTATTTGGCCATCAATTTGGGGGTGGAAATTCATGGACTTAGTGAGCTTGGTATCCACTATTGACTAGAGACTTGACAAAAATGTACTTAGGAACCTGTTATCCCGATTTGAGATAATGGACTGTGGGATCCCAAAATGTACCCACACTTGTTCAACAAAGAGCTTAGCAATGGCTTTCGTTGTGATAATCTTTTTGCAAGCTGCCAAAATGGCCATCTTACAAAATTTGTAGACGACCACAAAAACATAGTCGTTTCCATGCTTAATAGAAGGAAGGCACGACATGCAATCCATGGAGATGGATTCCCAAGGTCGACTAGGAGTAGGCAAAGGAGTATATAGGCCTTGCTTCTTGATGGTCGGTTTGGCAATTCGTGCGAATGGCATGGAAAAAATTTGTGAACTCTGACACATATGGCCCCTTCCCTGCCTTAGCATGGTCCATTTTATGTATTTATCTTCATAGCTCTCGATAGAGTAATATTGTTCCTTGATGGTGTCTCGGAAATAATTCCGAGTGGGTGCGGCTGAAAATAGTAAGGATTATCTCTCGTCCTTTTGTTCACAGTAGGTTTCCCACCAGTCCTTGACATGTGAGACAGCTTTGAGAAGTGCAAAAGTAATATTTTCCCAATTGGAAAAGTCATGAACTTAAAAATATCCTTCCAACATATATGATCATTTATCTATGGCGTCTGCATCTATCTAGCCCTCAAATATGGGAATATAAAAGTTAACTTATACTTTAAAAGGAGTGGCGCCTCCAGAGTGGTTGTTGGATGAAAATGCATCGCCTGTGGGTAGTCATCGAAGGATCTAGGCAAATTTATCCATCATCGCATTCCTTTGTCTCTTAAGGGCTTCCTCAAGTAGTATTTTGAAAGGATCTCCTGCCACCTCATCTTTCTTTTCTTTCGCCATGAGAGGTTGCCGTGTTTTGCAAGGCTAGTCTTGCAAAGGTTCAACTAGATCAAACCCTAAATATTTATACCCAGACCTCATTGGGGACATGCAAAGAATAATAGAAATACCCATATACATAGAGACGCAACAGAAATAAAACTTTATTTCATTAATATCAAAGAACTGAAATATGCTTACATACAGAAATAAAAATAAACTAGCTCGGGAGATGGTAGTTTATCTCTGAGAAGAGATGTGGCAAATACATACCTCTGAATTGTGTTACAATGAGAATCAAGGCCTATTTACTATTGAAACACAATGGAAAACCCTAAACATCCAAAAACCTAACCCTAGGAGATGAAGAGCCAAAAATGTGGGCCTCATTTGGGTAAATCGGTACATCAACTTCTCGTGGTCGTAGCTTTGGCATATGATCTCTGTTTGGCTATCATAATACCTCGTTTTGAAGATCTCAAAAGGGAGGCCAAAATCAAATTAGTAGTTAGTTTAGGAATTTTCCGGTCTTTCCATTTTCCTTAAAAACACCTTTTAGTCCCTCAAAATGGCTCCAGAAGTTTAGGATGCGAAAAACTGCCAAAAATAGTAAGTTGTGCTACAATTAAGGGAACTGAAAAGAAACAACGGTGGCGCTCCAAGTGGAATAGGTGGATGGCCACCAATATCCACCTAGATTAGTAGCGAAACCCCGCATCCACAACGTCCCCACTGGGTTGCATCATCAAAGAAACCTGCAGGCAAAGAAATCAAAGGGGACATGCACTGAGTAGACAGGTCCTTCGTGGTCAACAGGGGAGGTTCCAGTATCTCCAACCATGTAAGGATTTTTGATCATATCTTAAACACATTAATTTGTATCCCTTCACAAAAAAAATTATTTTGTGCCTTCCAAGTTTCCAAGATGACATACAGTGGGATGTATATATGCATACCATATTTGGACGTTCCCCATCATAAAAAGTAAAAGAAGAATTTGTGACCAAATCTAAAGAGTGGCATAGCAAAAAGAGATAGGTGTGAAACATATTCATTTGTCTCACCACACAGGGGACACCATCCAGGGCCATGGAAGCCCCGCTTGAAAAGATTGTCCCAATTTAATATTCTATTTTTCCAAACCATCCAGATGAATAAAATTATCTTCAAAGGGGCATTCCACCACCAAATGGAAAGAAGCCATGGCAATACAGAAGAATCATATATAAAATTCATGATGTACCTGTAATTGTCGGGGACCACTACATATCCTTGTTTGAGTATTCTAGCCCAAATGAGCGAGTCTCCTCTCGCGTTCCCGCATAGACCAATGTGTTTGAGATCATTGATGTAACTATTCCACGCTAGTACAGTGTGTCCCATGTAATATGATTTGCTCATCCTCTTTCCATATCAGATGTAATCTGTTCCATTTGCTAATCACTTGATCGAAGAAAAAAAGACCCCTCTGATGTAATGCCACAATAGTGCCATAAGAAAGCCAAGAGGGGTTACATACACCCAATATATGGTCTCATCCAACGATAATCATATTTCCCCTACAAAAAGAACATTTTAATCTCTGCATAAACTAGTACTTTATCCTCTAGAAGCTCAACCAGATGTATGATCCCTCCCTTTTCCCAATCTCTCCCATTCTGCCCCAATCTATGAGAGGCGTTCTCTTATGATATTTTGCTTTAATAATCTCCCTCCATATACCAATACCAAATAGAACCCACCAAAGTGACTTCAAGAGCAGCGACCAGCCAAATATTTGGGTGTTCAAAATACCCCAACCTCCAAGCTCCTTTGATCTGGAAATAGTATCCCATTTAAGTAAGTGTATTTTTCAATCCATATTAGTCCCAGAACATAAAAATTAGGATAATAAAAAACCAATCTTAGAAATAACGTGTGATGGGAGTGCCAACAAATGTGTCCAATGTGTAGACAGTTGTGGTTAGTCATCTTGAACCAAGGTGAATCTCCCAACGAGAGAAATTCAGCGATGTGTCCAACACTTGAGCTTATTGTGAAATTTAGTAAGTAACCATGTCCAATCCTCCGATCTGTAGTTGTTGGGCTTTAACCTAAAGCCCAAATAAGTAAATCCCTCATGTAGTGGTTTGGTGCCCACACCGAAAATTCTTGCAATATAGTCAATATTCGAAAGGTTCCTGCAATATAATCCATATTAATTTTGTTTACAAGGCCCATTTTCACCCCAAATTTACTCTATCGATTACCAAGTAATGATGAATAAAAATATGACAAACATATTTTACTATTATCATCTTCAAATTTCTTGCTTATCAATATTAGTTTTGTTTATAAGGCCAATTTTTCACCCCAAATTTATTATCATTTGTGAGAAATTGAAATGATAATAGTATCATTTGTGAGAAATTACCAAGTAGTGATGCTATATTGTATTCTCGTTGAAATATCATTTGTGAGAAATTGAAATGATAATAGTGGCCCCTTGATGTTTGAGGTTAGAAGCATTTGTATATGTAAAATGCATCATTGTTTCTTTCATGTGTGTGTGCATTCATTATTGAAAGAGAGTGCGCGCTTACGAAAGTGATGAAGGCCACCTACAAAAAAATCAAACATATATTGAAGGCATCTTCATTATACAAAGTAGGGAGGCATTTGCATGCTCTTGAAAACTATCATATTATATTAAAATAGGAGAAATGTGCACTTGGGGCCATATTAAAACAACATAATATGTTTGTATGAAGATAGGTTCAATGACTAAAAAATAGTGCTCTTCATTGAAGATCCTTGTATGGAAACACTACCACCATCAAGGATATGGAAAAAAGTCACAACAAAGGATTGTTCATTGGAAGGGGCCCCAAAACCTGTAAATATTCACCATAAGGGAGGCACTTGCAAACATACAATATCAGGGGTATTCAACTAACAATGGAACATTACAACCACCATGTTGTACAATCTCTTCTAATGTCATAGAATCAAACATAAGGGATACTAATAAATCAAAGAGTAATGACGATTCTCTCTGCTCAATCTGACATCGACCATTGATAATGATGAATGGGGACCTAAGGTATTTGAAGACTACTTTACACACTCCCAAAATAATAAAATGGTTGTCAATAGGAGTGATTATTTGGGGAACACAAGACATGGGATCCTTTTGAATCATAAGGATCACTAAGGAACCAACTATAATGATCCTCTGTTCTTCCTCTCATATATCTTATCCGCATATTGATTGACCACATATTTCAGGTGGGGCGGTCCCACGGAATAAAGACATCTACAGAGAGGGGTGGTACAACGAACAACTGCCATCTACAGAGAGGGGTGGTACAACGGAATTGGGATTTTGACAAGGATAAACTAGATGTAGTCAATTATCATCAAACTCAATACCTCTCTTGGTTCATGAGAGGAAATGTGTTTCAATGTGGGAAATAGTGACAATCTGTATAATATAATACAACATAGTGTTGAGTTATCAAAAACCATTTATTGGATACTTACGCAAAACAAGGACTAAGGATTATCTGGACAATTTCAAACTAAATGGATGAACTTGCGTCATGACTCTAGATGATATGACCAATAATTATTTGGAGGGTAGATCTATTGAATCACAATGAATGGTATTGGGATATAGTAAGTGTTATAGATAGATAAATCCAATGGAAACATGGGTGAGTCAATTCAAGTGATCCAACCAAGGATGACAAGGAATATGACTAAGTGAAGAGATGTTATTTGGACATTGAAATGATGTGAATATTGATATTTCGCTCATGTTGGTATTTTGAGTTTTTTTTGGATGCTTTTGTATTTCTATATTATTAATGAATAAAAAAAATATAGATATGTACAAATAAGGAAACAAGTTCCATGAACAAATACGACAAAATGACTATTTTTTATGATAAGTATTATAGATAGATACAATCAAATGGAAACATCAGTGAGTCAATTCAAGTGATCCAACCAAGGATGAAAAGGAATATGACTAAGTGAAGAGATGTTATGTGGACATTGAAATGATGTGAATATTTATATTTCGCTCATGTTGGTATTTTGAGTTTTTTTGGATGTTTTTGTATTCCTATATTATTAATGAATAAAACAATATAGATATGTACAAATAAGGAAACAAGTTCCAAGAACAAATACGACCAAATGACTATTTTTTATGGTGATAATGATCACTACAATCAAGGGTGGGGCCCCTTATATGAGTCTACGTGAGGAGATGATGAGTGATGAACTGAAATGAAAATGGCCTATGAGTCATGCATGAGATAAGAGGTCAACATGATGCAATTGAGCATCTAGCATAGTAATCCCCAAATAATTTTGGGAGTTTGAGTGTATAGATTAGCATTCTTATCAGAACGGAATATGAGACCTTATTCTTAGATATGTATATTATATGGACTCTCGATCTTAATGGGATAAAGCTAAGTTGCACGGTGACGCGTCCCCGCCATAATTCATGATGTTTCCTCAGTTCCGGCGATCCGAGGACTTTAGAACTCGTCGGAAACGTTCCAAATTTGTCGAGGACTCAATTAGGGACTTGGGGACTTCAAGGCCATCCCCTAGTCGTCCCTCGAAAAATCGGGGAATTTTTGGGGACTTCCAAAACGTCTCTCAATAAATCAAGGACTTATGGACGACCCCAATATAATTTAAATTTACAACTTAAAAAAAATATTAAAATTTTCATTTTTTATAAATAAAAAATAAAAATCAAAACTTAATTCAAAATTGTAAAAAAAAATTAAATCATTTACCTACCTTAACGCATACCTAAGTTCACAAAGGTAAAAGTTAAAAATAAAACATAGCCCACATAACATTTTGCTTTCATTTACCATTCAACTGACATGGAGAGAGCCGATAGGGAGAGTCCAAGCTTCATGCAAGCAATTTTCTTCACACACATAGGAGGGTTTTCAATGTTTCACGTAGGCTTTCGAGCAGGTTTCACGATAGGGGTTCACCTGGACGCGCACTTCACACCCAGCAATGAGCAGCGAGACAGCCTTCATGCTCAGCAGTGCACGCCCTTCATGCCCAATAGTTCACGCCCTTCACGCCTAGCAATGAGCAGATAAATACAGTTTTGTGTTTTTGGTTACCGAGCAACAAGGAAGGCATGCCAAAAGTTAGAAGTTGAGCCAGAAAAACGCAGGTTAGAAGGCTGCAAAAATTTTAACTTTAGTTTATGATTTATCCGTCATCACTAGAACCCATAAATGATAATTTTTATTTTTATTTTTTGAGTGTTATCAATTTTTTATCAGAGTTTTCAGTTTCTTTCGTGGAGTTATCAAAAAACTTGGAGCAACAATGCGTTTTTGGTTGCCAAGTAAGTTTAAAATTTTGTTTTTATTTTTAATTTTTTAACCAGTAGTATGTCTGATATTTTTAATTTTTTTTCCTTAAAATTTTAAAACAAATCTATTGTATTTTTAAATTCCAAACCTCACCTATAAAAACAAATCAAATGGACTGAAATACTTCAGCAATTGCTCAACCTGAGGGTGGAACATTAGCAGGGGCAACAGAAAATTCAATTTTCATCAACACAGAGAAACCCTTGCTTCAGTTTGTCAAAAAACTCACCAAGAATAAAAAGAAAAACAGTGGTGGTTTAGAGGAGTGAGCATGCAACCTTTGTTGTCATAATTTCAAGGGAGGCTACACTAGGGTTTACCATCATCTTTTGTCTATTCATATAGATGGAGTAAAGGTATGCACTTGTCCCTTGGAAAAGAGAAATAAACTTACTAAACTTCACATAGCTGCCACAGGTGGCATTGTAGAGATGGATGAGGGAAACTCTATTGTCCTCAAAAAACCAAAAAATTTAAGCACAGAAGAAGACTACTCACAAGAAATCAATGAAAAATATTCAACTGATTTAGGTTCCAATAAATCTAGTTCAAGTAAGAAAGGCATAGATGTTGTGGCGGAGTGATTCAATGTGCAACACAAGAATGAGGTTGATGATGCAGTGGTTAAATTCTTCTTTGCCAATGGAATATCATTTAATGCCACCCGTTCCCCCCGGTATAAAGAGATGATAAAGAAATTCATTGTTGTTGGTCCATCGTTTCAGCCCCCTGGTTACAATAAATTGAGGACAACATTATTAGATAGAGGGGTCACAAAGATGCACGCAGTGATGGAAGGCCTTAAAAATCATGGGTTGAATATGGGTGTTCAATCGTCATGGATAGTTGGACAAATATTCAACAAAAGGCCTTTGTTGAACATCATTATCACCTCTCCAACTGGACCATATTTCTTAAGGGAAACTGATTGTATTGGAAAGATGAAGGATGCAGCCTTTCAGTCTGAGGTATTAAAAGATGAAATTGATGAGATAGGTCCTACAAACGTGGTTCAAGTTATCACAGATGTTGCACCAATTTGTAGGTCTACAGGGTTGATGATTCAAAGCAGGTACAGGCATCTATTTTGGATTTCTTGTAGTGTGCATGCTTTAAATAATGCACTCAAAGACATTGGTAAAATTTCTTGGATCACCCGCATTATTTTGGATACAAGAAAGGTGCAAATGTTCATTTGCAACCACCATGCATATCTAGCTATTTATAGAATTTATGCAAAAAAGGAGTTTTTAAAACCAGCAGATACAAGGTATGCCACCTACTATCTCCTTCTTGACCGCATGCTAGAGGTGCAACGTGTCCTAAAGGCCATTGTTATAAATTCTAAGCGGTCTGCATGGGGGGAATCCATAACAAATCATGGAAGAAAGTAAGGTAGTGGGTCTTGAATGATGATTGGTGGGTTGATGTGAAATACAGTGTCTCATTCACTGCTCCAATAGTGGAGCTAATCAAGTATGTATATTAAGATTCCCCTTGCCTTGGGGAAATATATGAGTCAATTGATAGCATGATTGGAAAGATCAAGTCCATCATTCTTCAAAGGAAACCCTCTTTGGGGTTATTTAATGAGCTCCAAAGGTTGATTGAAAAGAGATAAAACAGGTTAAAAACACATCTTCATATGGTTGCTTATGCACTTAATCCAAAGTGGTATGTGGAGAGGGATGGCAGAGTTCCACCAATAGATGACCCTGAAATGAAACAAGGCTTTATTGATGCCATAGAAAATATGCATACATCATAATAAGAAACCATATTTCGATAACAATTTCTTGATTTTGTTTTGCTTAGCAACCCCACTTTTTCTAGAGCCGCAAATAAAGATTTGTTAGGTATGGAACAAAAAAGTCCTAGTGGATGGTGGAGGATGTATGGGGACAAAACACCAAAAATACGCACTGTTGCTATGCGTTTACTATCTCAAGTTGCTAGTTCTTCAGCTGCATAAACGAATTGGCCTATATTTAGTTTTATCTACTCTATTAAGAGGAATAGGCTTACCTCTAAAAGAGCAGAGAAACTAGTTTATGTGCACAGTGGTCTTCTTACAAAGAAGACTACAGAGTATTTACAGGGACCTGCATCACAGTGGGATCTAGATCCTGAGGATGCTTCACAGATTGAGAATGATGATGATGGGCCATCTATACATACAGGATTGGTTAATGTACCATTAGATGACATTGAGCTGCAGTTGCAAAGCATTGATGATGATGGGAGAGAAGATAGTCAAGCTCAAGCATTTTCAAATAGACTTGATGCAGAAGATATGAATCTCTGGGTAGCTTTAGCATTCATGTTATTATGGATATTGACTGGTAATTCCTTTTTTGTTGTCTTGAGTAATTTTGATTTTTCCATTTGGCAACTACACTAGTGACTATGTTATTTTAATTTTTACCATTTTGGCTCTTGCACTATAGTCTATAATTTATAAATTTATAATTTGTGGTTTTCTAGACTCTTAATTTGAGATTTATATTTAAATTTTAATGACATTAAATTTTAGTACTATTTACTTTTACGCTTTAACTGCTATTTAAATTTTGAAATGATTCATCATGCATCATAGAATGATTATGTACATACTAGACAATAGTAGATTGTAGGTTGTAACTTATAACTTGTAACAAACTAATATTACTTCTTAAGTTGCAATGATCACGAAATTTGTTTTTGTGATGCAAAATTCTCAATGACGATTACATAATATTAGTATTAGACTTTAGTCCTTAGATTAATCATTTTAGTATTTTATTTTGTAATTTGAATTTCAAAATAGTAATAGTTCTAATTTTTATATTTTAATTTATCATTTTTATTCATGTTTATGTTGTTTTACTAAATTTTACTTTAATTTTAATTTTTTAATAAATCTAAAAATTAGTTGCCACACTTGTCATCCCCAACCCGCCGTCCCTTGAAAATTTGGGGGTGTGCTCTAATTGTTCCGGAAACTCGTCCCCCCATCCCCACAAATAGTGCAACAGAGGGATAAAGTAACATGGGCACCATTTTTCAATGGGGGCAAAAAGATGAGGGCAACACATGAAGATGGAATGCTAACAATCAATAATAATTTAATGTACCTTGGAGGGTGAAATTACTTACTGAACTAAATCTAGGGGAGCCCTACAAGTATAACTCACGGACAAGGTCCAACGATAGAAAATGTAATGCACATAGAGATAAATATTGTAGGAATGTCAATTTGAAGAAATATACTTGAAGCTATAATGGTGGTCACAAGCAAAAAATGGATTTCTGATGCACACATGAAACTGATCACGCATAAAATCACTCATGAAAATAAATATCACAGTGCAAATAGTGTATAAAATGGAACTTGTGAGCTCCCATACCTATTTGAGAAACCTAGGATGGGAAATGGCCTTCTGGTGAACTTGTTGATGGTGATGAACAAAGTTGACCAAATGCAAGGGGACACAACTAGGCTCGAACTTGTTGATGGCAATGAACAAAGTTGACCAAATGGAAGGGGACATGACTAGGCCCTACAACAGTGTTGGTGGCTTGAAAAATGTTGTCAAACTCCTCAATGACCCCTTAACATTTGGCGTAAGACCCTATAAATGGGGTGGGGCCCATAAATCTAAAGTCATTTTTACTTGTATCCATTTCAAAAACCTTTTGTTAAGAACACACTTATATTAAGAGGGGGGTGAACCAGTATAAGACATGTTTTACTTATTTAAAGATTCATGAACCATAAGAAAACAATCACTTATGAGATCTATCAACTGCAAAACATGGAACACAAGATTTACATGGAAATCCTTTTGGGAGAGAACAATAAATCTTATTTCAATAATTCTTTGTAAGCACCAACTTACTAGAGACAACAATTTTCACTGCGACAAATATTTGTAGACACCAACCTATTGAAAATACAAATCCCCACCGTTGCAAATGTTCGTAGGCACCAATATGCGTTATGAAAATATTCGTAGACACCAACCTACTTCATTGAGTCTACTTGATAATATTTCCTTCACCAGGAATGCTAGCTACTTCTACCTTCACCAAGTCTATTAACTACTTCTACCTTCACTAGGTCGGCTTCTCCACAAACTAATTGTTTTTGGCATATTCCTAAGAATGTACTTGTAGAACATGCCATCTATCCAATTTTGCAAATCTAATTTTGAAATTTTTACCTAAGGTGCTTCTATATGTCTCCTCAAAATTTTCAAAATTTCAGTTTGATAGTCTCAAAAAAAAGTTACAACAAAAATAACAAGATGACTTGTCTAAGACTAATTTCATGATCATTCGAAAACCTTAACTTCCACAAGGCATATCTCCAAAAGTATATCAAACCAAACTCTAAAAATTTTACATGAGGTACTGCTATATGTCTCCACATGTCTCTAAAAAATTCACAATCAATAACATCCCAAAATAAGTTATAGAGAAAATGTCAAACTAAACTATTTGAAATTGATTTTAAGACTATTCAGAAACCCCAACTTCCATAGGGAATATCTCTAAAATTTTAATGAATCAAAGTCTAAGATGTTTACCAAAGTTATTGTTATATGTCTCCACAGGTCTCTGAAAATTTCAGAGTTGAAAACAACCCGGGAAATAAGTTATAGTAAAACTGCCAAAATGTCCAATATGAAATTGATTCGGGACTAGTTAGAAACCATAACTTCCACGGGGCATATCTCTAAAATTATAGCAAACCAATGCATGAAATTGTATCACTTGTACATGTAGATCTCATCCCCATTTCCTCAAAATTTCACACTCTGAAACATCCCATAATAAAAGTTAAAAGTCAAGATACCAATATGACTCGTTCACTCCAAAAATCACATTTTTTCTCCACCTTTAAAACCCCAAGAGTATTCACGAAGTTCTATTACACACCTCATATCTCTTCTTGCTTGGATGGTATTCAAATGCATTCATCTATCATTTATTTCTAGTGTTCTTGCATTCGCTTATGGGGCTAACTTGTAAAATTACCATGGATGTGTAGTTTAACTACACTACATATTAGATCTTTCATTGAACTTCAAATCTAAAAGTTGTTCATGAGGATGTCATAATGAAAATGGTTGCACTCATCTTAAAGTATGATGAAGATATATGGTTTGAAATTTGTAGTGCAAGAGGTCCTTTTATTTGCAAGTTTAATCAAAGCATTTCACAAGCATTGGGATTTTTGTTATGAAGAATAGGTTGAAACTTTAATTGAAGAATTTCGTGAAGTTTGTGTTAAAATAAATGTTTTCCATAACAAAGAAAAGGTGATCAGGGAGCTAATATTTATTCCAAAGTAACCCTTTGAAGGAATTAATGATTGAAATAGAAGAAAAGGTTGAAGCATTGAATGTCCTTGTCTCCCTAAAAGAAGAAAATTATGGATCAACCAAAAAGAAACATGGAGATGCATTTCATGAGGATTGCTTTAATAACAAGTATTCTCTTCCATCACATGATTCATTCCTACATCAGATTTTGGATCTGAATGATGAGATGTGTGATAAATTTCTTGAATACCTTGTTGCAACACCTTGTGAAGTTCTTGATGGTGAATATTAATCATGGTGACATAAGCAATCTTTGTTTGGTCATAATACATAGATGGGATGTTGATTTGTGGTTGAATCGTGAAGAACCCACTATGCCACAAACAATGAAAAATTGTGTGGCTAAAAATATGAATTTGTACTTTCCTTTTCTAATTAACCTTCTGAGCAAATTCATGATGCTTGAAGAGAATTACTTAAATTGTATCCAAAATGTTGGAAAATGGTTAGGGAAGCATATTAAACTTAAAATTTTCCTTAGATGACATTTACTTGTGATATTAGTATCTTCTTATCATTATTATGTTTATGTTCTTCATCATCAAATAAATGCCAAAAAATAGAGATCACGTGAACACAAGATATAGGCTCCATGCCATGGCAAAACCCCTCCAATAGGGGAAAACCCACAAGAACGTCTCTTCTCATCAACTTCAAAGGAGACTTCTAAGACCTAAACAAGACCCTTTGTTTCCATCAAGACACAAGTCAACCAACTAACCCATCTTCTCTTCTTGAATTTTAATCATAAACTGTATAGCCTTCATGTAACTTCATATATGAAAACATCCAAGAAATTTTGCATATTACAGACCTTCTCTGTCTTCTAGGGCAGATTTATCTTCAACTAAGCTCATCTCTTCTTCTTTTGTACTTTGCATTCTTTCTTGACTGCATACTTGCTCTGAAAATGAAGTGTGTATGATCATCCTCAAAGGAGGTTGAATGTCTTCTTTTTATAGCCTTTCAAGAGCTCTTCAAGCCCATTGTGAGGCCGACTTTAGCTAGTTGGTTGACGTATACTTGGGAGCACTATAATCATTTTTATAAAATACAAAAGGTTATTTACATAATGAAAATGATCTTTTGACTCAAGGCAATCCTAAGGGCATGTAATGGATGCCTAACCTATTGACCAAAGACTCAAGAATGAAACCCATGCTTTATATAATTTTTTCTTTTTACAATATTCCTACTTCTTTTGATCAATACATAATTACATCATTACATGAGATAAAATGACAATTATGAAGACTACGTGAAAAAACGGAAACCCGATTCCTATTACAGCAACTGATGTTAATTCTTCTAATTGTTAATTCGATTAAACAATTTACTTGTGTGATACGACAAATATCGAATTAAATACATTGAAACCTTCACAAAAATATAAATCATGGAAGAAATAAAAATGTTGGAATAATAGATGCGCACACACACACAAATACATAATTATTTTTGGACTAAGTCCCTAGAAAAAAACCCAACTCGGAAAAACCAATGCAACAGCTGAGGGTTTTAATGTTATGCAGTAGTAAATCTAAGTACAAGACTATGGATGCTCAAATCTAGTAATCCCTATAGAGAAATGACTGACAATAAAGCTAGTGAGAAAAAATCTCACTCCCACTGGAAATCTGACACTGACCTTGGCTCAAGTTGATCTACTCTCTACTGTCTCTGCGCAGTCACTGTGTCGGCCTACGCAGTACTGCATCCCACAACTCAGAATTGCTTCCCTTTCGCTATCTGATTAGTAATTCTCTAGGATATGGATCCTCCTAGCCTCTGAACTCTCTCTCTGGCATCTAGCATTGAATCACTGCTTCTCTCCAACAAAATACGGAGTTCCCCCTAAAGCATTGTGTTGTCTCTATGTGGCTCTGCGTTGCCTCTCTGTGGCACTCCTGCCTCTCTGCAATGCACTCATTGGAGCTGGAAAATATTCATGCAACCTTACTATCCCTGCCCCTCTCTCACTGCTTCAAGCTCACTAGCTCTCTCTCTCTTACAACTCAGTGTTGCTCCTCTGGAAATCGATCTGCCAATGAAATCGAACTGTTGGTGTGTCTTCTCCAAGCCCCATTGAATTTCTTCTTATAATCTCTCGTTGAGACATCAATGACCAAGATTAAAACATAATTCATGGCTCAGATTAACTAAAACTCGATCCATGTATTTTTCTAGAAGATTTTCATGATGACTTAATTAATACCCTTTAATTAATCATATTCCTTAAGTTTAGACTTAGGAAACAAAAAAAATGGATTAATTATCTTAATTGTGGAATTTCTAGAAATGATTTATGGGTTTTGGAGAATATATGTATTCTAGACTCTCCACCAAATTATGCGGCTAGAACACATTTGATGCTACAAAAACTAACACTCCCTCTTAGTGAGGAATGTGTTCTAGCATTGCAACACACTGAAGCAACACCCTGTTTCTGCACCACCCCCTGTCATGTTGTTGATGTATGCCTATTGTTGCCCACCAACTACTGCGCAACTCTAATATGTGTTGCATATGTGTTGTTGCTAGCCCTGTTGAACTGTTACCAACACTACATTTGCACTGCAACTCCCTTTCCATCTAATGTTGTTGCAACTGCAATAGCTGCAACTGAAAAACATCCAATACACTGAACCAATTATGATCATTATAATGCATATGTCTCCTGAATCTTTGAATTTTGCTAGTCTCTGCGTTGACACTAAAGCCTTTGCATTGATGCTAACTCTGCTCTATACCAACCACACTATTGCCAACTCTACATTGCATGCCTAGTATCTGACTGCTACTTTCCACTGCATTCGTCACTCTGGCATATGACTGCATCATCTGCCACTGATCATCCTGCTACTCCATGATATGGGCTCCTGTAGAAAGGTATGGATTCATGAGGTGGACCTCCTCAAGAATCATGCACATCTTGTAACTCTCTTGGGTGACAAAACCAAATCACCCCACCTCACTCCTCGAGGTATATCGATGATCATGGAAAACTCTTCCTTCAATCTTGAGGACAGCTTGTCGATCTCTGCATGAGTTGTTATCTATTCCTACTTCTCCTCCTTGTCCTTCTTCCTGAGAGGACACTGGTTGTTGCAATGGCCAAGCTCACCACATCTGAAGCACTTGACCTTGGAAAGTTCCTTCTTCCTCTTGTGATGCTCTTGTTGTCCCTTTGATGTGAGGGTCACATTCTCTTCTTCCTTCACTTGCTTTGTCCCACTAATGTTGCTAGTGCCACTGATGGTGCTCTTCACCAAATCTCGCCTCATCTCCTCCTCTTGTGGATCAGCCCACATTCGATCCCAATTAGGCAACTTGCTTTGCCCAAAATGATCTAGACAAAGACTTTCCAGTCTTCGAAAACGTTTTTTAGAGCTAACCGCACCAATTCTGTAGGTTGGGGTGCTAACCCTAGTGCAAATAGCAGGTCTCGGACATCCTGAAGCCTAGTGAGGAAGGGGTCTATGCACTCCCCTTTCTGCATCCTGGTAGATCTCAGCTTCTCCTCAAAATACATCTTTCGCTGCTTGGAAGATCCCTGGTATAGCGTAGCAAGAGCTTCCCACATCTTCCTGGTAGTATCTTCGCTTGCTATGTGGGACACCACGTGATCTTGAACCCCATCGAGAATCAACCTCTTTTATTTCACCATCTCCTTCTGGTAGGTCTTCATCTAATCTGCGTCCATGGGGATAGATACCACTGCATCAATGTAGGATTTGAGTTCATATTCATCTAGAATACAGGAAATGTTTGCTTTCCATATCACATAGTTGAAGGCTCCCTCCAACTGATCCTGATTTCTCAGTCATGTTAATGTCATCTCTACAAAAATTCGAACTATTCATCTTCTCCTCTGCGCAACTAGTGATTGGCTCTATGCACTCCTGGCTAGAGTGGGAAAATATGCTCACAACAAATGTTGTTCTGCAATGAAAAATTGAACTTCTAGACTAGTATTTCCCTCAGGAAAGAATTCCCTCAGTGTGTGCTCTTCCTTCCTCTTGACGCTATTCTACACCAGAAAACTCTTGCAAAATAACTGCGTCCCAAATGAAGATTTGCTCTGCAAGGAAAATATTGTTGCTCCCTCTTCCTCTGGTAATATTTGATGTGGAAAATTTATTCTTTGTCAACTCTCTCAGAGAAATAATTTTTTCCTCAAAAATCGACCCTCCTGGCCAAAGGCATTATGCTGCCTCTAAGGGTTTTCAATTGTTGCCTACGCAGACCTTCGAAATTCCTCCTCTTCTACCACTGAGCTCTCCGATTTCTAAGTTGTGCTCTGATACCATGTGAAAAATCAAAAACATGATTCCTATTACAACAACTGATGTTAATTCTTCTAATTGTTAATTCGATTAAACAATTTACATTTGTGTGCTACGGAAATATCGAATTAAATATACTACAACTTCCACAAAATAAGTATTGTGGAATAAATAAAAATGTTGGAAGAATAGATGCACACACACACAAATACACAGTTGTTTTTGGACTAAGTCCCCGAGAAAACCCAACTCGGGAAAATTGTTGCAGCAGCTGAGGGTTTTAATATTATGCAATAGTAAATCTGAGTACAAGACTATGGATGCCCAAATATAGAAATCCATATAGAGAAATGATTGACAATAAATCTAGTGAGAAAAAATCTCATTCCCACTGGTGATCTGGCACTGACCTTGTCTCAAGTTGAGCTTCTCTTTGTTGCCTTTGCAAAGTCATCGCATCACCTATGCAGTACCCACAACTTGGAATTGCTTCCATTTCGCTATCTAATCAGTTGTTGTCTTGGAGATGGATCCTCCCGGCCTCTGAACTCTCTCTCTGGCTTTTAGTACTAAATCACTACTTCTCCCTAGCAAAATATGAAATACCCTTTGAAGCACTATGTTGCCTCTTTGTGGAACTCAATGCACTCATCAGAGAAGGAAAATATACCTTCAGCCTTACTATCCCTGCCCCTCTCTCATTGCTTCGAGCTCACTAGCTCTCTCTCCGGTAACCCAACGTTGCTACTCTGAAAATTGATCTGCCAGTGAAATCGAACTGTTGGTGTGTCTTCTCCAAGCCCCAACAAGTTTTTTCTTATAATCTCCCTTTGAGACATCAATGGCTAAGATTAAAACATAATCGATGGCTAAGATTAACCAAAACTCGGTCCATGTTAACTTATGGTATGTTCTATGCTTAGAGCAATTTACTTCTCTTTCTCATTATTATTCACAGATTAGCAATCACATGTGCATCAGTAAAGTGCAGATAGAACATTAAACGATCAACAGAAAGCAAGCCAAGACAAGAGACACAAGATGTAGTGGCTAGCTAGTAACAAACCCCAATATGGGGAAACCCTTTGATCAAATCTTCTTTTATCTTCAATAATTCAGCAGAGAGAAATAGTACAAAGAAATCTGGTTTATATCAGTAGTAG
>APFE031012779.1:20570-43442 GCA_000404065.3 Pinus taeda | reverse complement strand
ACACACATGGATGAAAATAACATAGGAAAGATAAACCATGAGAGTACAAATTTTATTAACAAATGATATACATTTATAGTACATTATGTGTCCCTTGGGTTCCACATCTCAAGGTCTCTTGGACTTCCTTAGTTTATTCCGCTTCCACACTAACCCATAGAGGATTACGTGTCTAACATTCCCCCCGTTAATCCGAAGGCCTATGTATGAGTCCAAGAAGAGAGTTGTAATATAAAAATGTGCAAAAATCGATGGCAACACTAGGTTGAATGTGTTCTCTGAAATGATGGTATAAAGTACGGTGGTTTAAGGATGACCACGAACTCTGGAATGCTTAGTGCAATTCCTAGAACTCTTCCAAAAATGGCAAGAAGCTGAAGTCTTCTGCTAGAGGAAGTGCTCCTGATGTTTTGAAGAGGGAAACCTTCAACCATGAAAGGGAGGTCTCACCCCGAATAAAAGGGAGAAATTCAACTTGGAAAGGGAAGTCTCAACATGTGATGGTTTAAGGATGACCAACAACTTTGGAATTCTTAATGCAATTCCTGGAACTCTTCCAAAACTGGCAAGAAGCTAAAGTCTTATGCTAGAGGAAGTGTCCCCAATTTTGTTCCTGGAATTCTTCCAAAATTGGCAAGAAGTTGAAGTCTTCTGCTCGAGGAAGTGTCCCAGATTACCAACTGAAGGCATGCTCAGGAGCATCTTTGTCTCTGGTTACAACTCTGAAACTAGTATGGCAGGTTGTGGCTCAGGCTCGCTTGATGTGACTTTGAAGCTTATAGATGACCATCATTTCCCCCCTTGTTAGATACAAGGTGAGATGATGGAGAAAACTCAATTGCAAGACTATTCAATACTATAGAAAAAGTTGTGACATGTGACTGGAATATCTTCTTGGCTATTGATGCCCATTACCAAGAAGCGATCCATCCAAGATGAATATTTGTTCTTGCAGGAGGTTTTATTTCTAAAGCATCTATTTGAAGAATGACTTGTTTTATGATAGTGCTTGCATGAATGAATATCAAAATAGTGATGTTTCAGATGGCCAACTCGGTCACAGTGTTGGAATTTTACAATTTGTTGTTGTTGAAGAGGGGCAGAGTCTGGAACAGTTGGAGATGAACTTTCATGAAAGAATCCAGCACTCTGAAACTGAATGGGCTTTGCGTAATTTGCAATATGAAAGGACAAGTCCTTCACATATCCAAGACCAGTTCTATGCTTTTTATGGAAAAGCTCTTCCCAAGGTCTGATGATGGGCTTGGGAAGTGTATGTTGAATTTCTGCTTCTACATGTACAACTGCTACTTTATGGGAGTCTATTTCAATCTTCTGAATAGAAACAGGTTAAGAATGACTCATTTGTTTTAATTCTTCTTGCTGTAGCTGAGATTCAAGCTGCAAAAAATCAATTTTCTCTTGTGCATTTTGTAGACAGACCTGAATGTCTTTGAGATCAACTTTGCTGACTTTTAATGTATCATGAGCAGTAGACAGTATCAAAGTTTTGAGGAACTCTGCTACAGCCCTAGGATTTCCTGCTATGCTAAGGGAATGATAGTAAACTTCGTAAAATTGTCCACTGTTAAGTCTGCACCAGAACTTGATAAATTTTGTCCCACTGGATTGAAGGTTTAATAATAGTAATTAGCAGCCCATACATGTGAGAATTATGTTCATGAAGAATTGTCCTCACATTAGAGTTGAACTATCCCCCCCTTTTTTTAGGAGACAATCTGAGTGCAAGAGGAAGGGAATTCATCCTTTATAAGAAGCAACTTGGCACCTATGCTAAACCCAATTCGCACCACCTACAGTCTTTAATTTGTAGCATTTGTCTCAAAGAAATGGACTTCAATTGCTAGAGAATTTTCTGAGCTTAGAAGAAATTTGGTTCCTTAAAAATAACTAAGGATTTGGCCCTTTTTTTCACTGATAAAACTCAGCTACTAAATCTGAAAAATTCAACCTCTTCCCTGGGCACATTAGTCTCTAAAATGCACAAATAGTTCAGCCTTCAACCTGAGTGAATGAGAGTAGATGAACAACTCGGCCTCTATTTGTTGAAAAAATATTTTGGCCTTGAATAAACTAGCTTAGCCCTCTTGATTTGCAGAAGATTTGAGCCTAGAATTAATAGAGAATTCATCCCTCTAATTTTGCATGGGAAATCCACTGAAAACTCTTTATAAATTTGTCTACAAATTCTGAATCCAAATAAATATCAGCTCAGCCTCCTGGAACTTGTATAACCCAAAATGATTAACACATTCACAGATTTGGATAGATGTAAAGACACTTCATGGCACAAAAATAAAACATCCAGCATATAATAAGCACCTGTAAGAACTATTTACCATAATCAGACTCCAAAAACCATATATATATTACACGATCACCTCCTTTTTGTTTGCACACATCGTCGATGTCGATTCAGTATTGCAGGAGGTCATGCATTTGTGATTTAATTTCCATATTCTCAACTTTACTTTGATTCTGGGAACTGTTTTCTCTTCAATTTATTCAAATTTCAACGAGCATTTTATGTCTTTGAAGAGCCACAATCTTGTGCCAATATGACCATTGGATCTCTGTCAAAGAACTTGAGGCTAACTCCAGTAGCTAAAAAACTCTCTCACATTTCCCATTGCATTTGAGACATTGTGTTCAATGCTCATATAACATTAGGAAATACAACTATCTGTAGAGACCCATGATTTGTTGACTAGTATGAATCAACCATCAACAATGATGTTATGCCTACAAACAATTTACTCCACCGCCCTCATAATGGTTGTAAATTGCCACAACGAAAGAAAGGTGTTTCACATAGATGTCCTCCTCAACTTTTCAAATGACGATATTGGAGCCTCTATTTAGAACGAGGAGGAGAATAGCTCTAATTCCATGCTGACTTCAGCTTGTTCTACCGAAGCGAATTATTCTTTGGTAACCCAAGTTATAGAGGAGCTTCCTACTTTCAAGATTTGCACTCCTATGGACACCATTGCAGAGCTGGAATGGCTATAGACCTTTGTGGAGGATTCTTTTATGTCGGTTGAGCATTGTGCATATGGAGGCTGAGACCACAGTTTTCCAAACATAACACTAGAAGATAGTGACGGTTTAGTGGTATAGTTATTGCAAACAATGTTATACAATGGAAGTCACATTGTATATGGAGACAATGTTAAATGAATACTGGTATGGCGTTATGACTTGTGGTATGGTGTTATGGTGTTACAACATATAATGTTAAAAGAGCCATGGGCAGAGGCAATGAATACCAATGAATACACTTAAAGCATGTATGGAGATAGAAAACATTGTATATGAAAAGTGTTGTATATGGGTCGTAGGATGGAGACAATGTTGTATACGAGTCAACTGTGCAAAAATTAACCACAACGTTTTGACTTTAATATGAAAAATGGAAAGCCTAGAAGCGTTGTATGCTAGGTTTTCAAATAATAACTGCACACTAATGCTTTGTCCTCTAAATAAATTAAAGTAGGTATCTCAAGGCAGCGATAAGGAAAAGATGAATGATATCACCATCATCCCATTACATATGTCCAATGAAAGCAACTGAAACTCAAAGCATGTATCGACCTTCACTCAACACTCGACACTTAAAAACACAACATTTTCTGCCTTTTCCATCAGGAAAATGGACAGTCATCAAAGAATTTCAATGAAACGAAAACTTCATCGACCATCCAAAACCTTCAACGTACAGTTGACAAATTACATAGCAACATATGCAGGAAGCCAACGTAGAGTCTACGCTCACCTAGGAAGTCATTGCACAGTGTCATCATCCTTCGGTATCAAGGAGCTATTAATTCATGTGCAGAGAGTCACCATTGTTTAGATTCAGGAATTTGTGCTGGCAGAAGGCTGATGTGTCAGGCTGCAGAAATGCAGAACAGGAGCAGAATAAGGAAAGTGTAGGTGTGCTTCTTTTTTTTTGAGATAGTGGATAGAGAACAGATCAAAAATTTAGCTCAGAGAGGACAGCGAGACTGTTTGGAGCATGCACACAATAATTATAGTTCTATCCGCAGGAATGTAGAACTGACATGGACAGAGAGGCCACAGCTAGTGGCTCAAATTTGAGTAGGGTCGCCTGCAACTCTGATACCATGTTAAACACACACATGGCAACAAACAACATATGAAAGATAAAACATGAGTAAATTTTTTATTAAAAAATGATATACATTTATAGTACATTATGTGACACTCAGGTTCCACATCCCAAGGTCTCTTGAACTTCCTTAGTTTATTCCACTTCCACGCTAACCCATAGAAGATTAGGTGTCCAACAATATTAATATTATTAATATTAAAATAATATAAAACCTAATTTTAATTTCACTTGAATATGATGTTTTTATTTTCCATTTTTCCATTGAACTTGCAAGCTTGGGTGTTTCTTCATGTAAGCTTTCCACTATTATTATTAAATAATCTTTGAATGCGTCAGAGTGGATGCTGGACACTTGCATGACAGATTCAACCAGTCACCTATATTCTAGAGAGTACAGGGAAACGACAACTGCATTGGAAGGTTCTAGCCAGCTGGTGTCTCGAGATGTTCAATCGAATCACTTCTTCTTGGTTACATTCATTTCACAATTGTAACATGTACATCCCATACTGTTATAAGACTGATCAAATATGGAGTGCTAGAATTCATAAATATTCATTAAAAATTGCTATTAGTGGTTTGATTTTATTAAGCTAGGATGAAGAGTTAAATCAAAACACATGCAACAGAGAATGGAAGCAACTACTACAAGTGGCAAAAGAACGTATGTTGTTGTAAATACACAATTTTTGAGTTTGGAGACTTTTGATTTGGGATGCAAATGGCAAGAGTCCTACCCATCAACTAGTTATTATTAGTGTGTATATTGGATGGGTTGATTGATTGTATGTCAGTTGTTACCCGTGGACATGCTTGAAGCATTTGTGCACATGCCCATGGACAGCGACATTTTCCAGGTCGCCCAGGTTACAATGGTCCTCATCAAGCTCATATCACTTGAGGAAACTATGTAGCTAGAACAATTATTGTGTCATGGGTCACACGAGCTTGCATCTGTTACTGTTATATGGTCCTGAAAATAACAAGTAGTGAAGTGATCGACGGTCCATTCCCAAATCAATGGTTTTGCGAAGGGTCTTCATAATCGAAGTTTAAAAAGGAAAATAGTATGAAGAAAAATACAAACATAAATATACTTCTACACATCATATAGAAGCATTACTTCCAACAATACCATAAAATGCGGAAAGAATAGAAAAATAAGAAAATAGAAGCATTACTTCCAACAATACCATAAAATGCAGAAAGAACAGAAAAAAACAAGAAAATAGAATAGAGAGAAGATACTTGTTCATTACTCCACGATTTGCTGAATCGCAGCATAGCTTTGACCATTGCATGAATTCTAGATTGTCCAGCCTTAGCATGAGTGACTCTTGGTAGTGGAAGGCTCTCTCAATAGGGAAGGCTAAGCTCTCTCTATACGAAAGACTATTCGTTGGTGTTGGCTCTCCCAAAAGTGTCAAGCCAAATACTACCATGTCGGCAGATAGAATGAGGAATTGTCAGCCTCATTACAACTCCAAAACTATCAGAACATTGGTCTCAAATGTTTGTCCAAGAATTTGGATTCTATTTCTAGAGAATTTCATTATGTCTTAACTTTCCACGAAGATAGATTCTACTCTTGGCCATATGGACGAACATATGGAGCAAATCCAGATGGTGTAAATGTGTTAGGAAACCTACACAGATGAATCTAGCTACTAAAGGTTGAACACATAGCTTTGCAGAGCAAAAACACTAAAAGAAAATCGAAAGAACAAAAGAATGATTCATTAGAAAATAGGTTACAATGCTCATGATATAGCATTACCAGGTGAATATCCCAAGGTAATGCACCATAGTGGTGATAATTGAGAGGATTCAACACCTACAACAAGTTCCAGAGAAAACTAACCAGTTGTGGAGTGAAAGGAGGAGCAAATCAGAGAGTAAATCATGCAAAAGAACTAACCAGTTGCGGAGTTAAAGAAGCAGCAAATCAGGGAGTAAATCATGTAGAAGTAATCTTGCATGTAGTCCCATGCTCTAACTAAGTGTTCGCATGTAGATGTCTAGTACCTCCAACACCCCCCCTGAACACCACTATGGGGAAAAATAGAAAATGGGCCGTGGCAACTAAGGCCAAAGGTCACCCAAAATATAGTGCAACTTGTACTAAAATTGAGGAAAGAGGGAAAACCTCGCTGGGAAAAATCCCCCCTCAAAATACAATGTAATCAAAAGAAAGGAGGAAGAAAAGATAGTTGCTAAGTAACGATGTCCTTCACTCCAGGACGATCACGCAGAGAGTGAAACCTCTGCTCAGTGAATGTCTTGGTGAAGATGTTTGCAGTCTACTCTACTGAAGGAAAAAACTGCAAATCAATGACCCGATCATGTACTAAGTCTTTGATGTAGTGCATATGGATCTCTATTTGCTTCGTCCATTGCCATTGTACTGGATCCCTACAAAATTTGAGAGTGCTCTAGTTGTCACACAAGATGACAATGGGCTGGTGGAACTGGACGCCCAACTCAGTGAGGAAGTGTTGTAGCCACATAGCCTGAATGGTGATGTTTACTACTCCTCTATACTCGACCTCGGCTAAAGAGAGAGCAAAAGTCGCCTGCTTCTTGCTCGACCAACAGATACAGCCAGACCCTAGACTAAGTGAATATTCGGAGGTGGACTTACAATCAATGCTGCCGCCCGCCCAATCAAAATCAATGAAGCCAAGGAGATTCAATGCAGTGCCCACTACATAGTGAATTCCAAAGGTGATGGTGCCCTACACATATCGGAGGATGTGCTTGGCAGCATTCCAGTGTAGCTCATGCGGCTCCCGCATGTATCTAGAAACTGCTCTTACTGCATATGAGAGATTTGGTTTGGAGTGGGTGAGGTACAATAAGCTCCCCACTAGCTGTTGGTAGAGAGTGTTGTCAACTAATGCAATGTCACCTCCATCCTCCAGGCGGACCCCAAATAGAAAAGGAGTTGGTGCTGGCTTGCAGTCAGTCATGTGAAATCTCTCGAGGAGATCCCGTGCATACTTAGCCTAAGAGAGTTTGATGCCTATGGTATCCTAGCTAATCTCAAGACCAAGAAAGTAGTGTAATGGACTCATGTCCGTCATGAAGAACCTATAATGCAAGGCCCTCTTGACTGCAATAATGGTTGAAGCCAAGCTGCTGGTGATCAGGAGATCATCCACATACAAAACTAAGATAAGAAGAGAACCATGTGTTCTGAGCATGTAAACATTTAGATCAGACTTACATCTTTCAAAGTTTTGTGATAAGAGAAAAGAATCCATCCTTGCATACCAAGCTCTCGGGGCTTGCTTAAGGCCGTAGAGAGATTTCTTCAGTTTGCAAACCAAAGACGAATCTTGAATGAAACCATGTGGCTGCTCCATGTAGATCTCCTCAGATAGGTCTCTGTGAAGAAAGGCACTCTTCACATCCATTTGATGTACTTCCCACCCCTAGGCAGCCGCAATGGCAAGTGCAAGGTGTATGGAATCCATTTTTGCTACTGGGGCAAAGGTCTCATCATAATCAATGCCATGCACTTACTGGAAGCCTTTGGCTACTAGCATAGCTTTCTCTCTGGTGATTTTCCCATCTGCAACACTCTTGGTCCTGTAGACCCACTTGCACCAGACAAGTTTCCTTCCTAAAGGAAGGAGGACTAGATCCCAGGCCTGGTTCTCGAGGAGGGAGTTATATTCCTCCTCCATGGCGAACTCCCAAGATGGATGCCTAGCAGCCTCAACATAAGACTGTGGATTAGAAGACTGAACCAAATGACAATGCCAGGATGGCGATGGTTCAGTGGTAGTGAGGGCAAGAGGAGGCTGAATAAACTCTGAGCTAGTCCTCTGCAAATTAGAATTATCCCCCACAAGACCATTTCTAGTAGCTGGGTGGTCTTGTGCATATATCTCACGTAAGCTCCTTGTCCTCTGATTTATGACAGGGGAAGTTGATTCACTGTGGGAAGCTCGATCTGTGCTTGGATGTGGATCATTATATGCATGCACTAGATTTGTATCTGAATACTCTATCTCTGCATCTGCATGCTCTACCTCGGCATCTGCATCCTCTATATCGGCATCTAAGTGTACTGAGTCATCATCTCAGACATGAGGTAGATAAAAGGTGTCTGCATGCGGCGATTGAGGTGCATGCAAGAGACTTTCCTCAAATTTGACACTTCTCTCAATGATGATCTTGTTCGTAGAGGAAATCAAGAGTTGGTATCCCTTAACACAATCAGGGTATCCAACAAAGATGCACTCAATGCTCTATGGATCAAGAGCTTTCTTCTTTTCAGAGGGGATCCTAGCCCGTGCTTGGGAGCCGAAAACACGGAAGTGGGTGACCTCCGGTTTAGTGCCGCTCCAAGCCTCAAAGGGGGTCTGATCCTTGACAAACCTATAAGGAGATCTGTTCTGGATGTAGTTAGCACAATTAAGTGCTTTGGCCCATAGCTTATGAGGGACTAACTTAGCATGCAGCATGTAGGAAGCCATCTCTTTAAGAGATTGATTCTTTCTCTCAGCCACTCCATTCTACTGCAAAGTGTATGGAACTGTGTACTACAACTGTATGCCGAACTGAAGGCAAAGGTTCTGAAGTGCTGTGTTAACATATTCTCCCCCATTATCTGTATGGAGGGCTTTGATCTTTCTCTCTGAATGTGTCTCAACTAGTGCTTCAAAATCTTCAAAGTGCGCAAAAACTTTAGATTTGTTCCTGAGAAGATACACCCAAGTATACCGTGAGAAATCATCAATAAATGTAATCACATAACTTGCTTTGCTGATAGAAGGATGAGGAAAAGTCCCCATAAGATCACTATGGATCAGATCTAGAGGAGAGGATGCTTTGTGAGTCTTGCGAGTGTCAAACGTTTCTCTAGGATGTTTGCCAAGGACACACCCTTCACAAACTGCTTTGGAGAAACTGATATTTGGCAAGCCTTCCACCATCTTATGCTTACTTAGCTACATATACCTGTAATTTAAGTGACCAAACCTCTCATGCCAAAGCCTACTACTATCATCAGCATGTGAAAGAAATAAGGAGTATTCAGATTCAAAAAATTCAGAAAATGTATACAGTTTGGCTCCATTGTTTACCTCACCGGTTGCAATTTTGGAGCTGCTATGTAGGTCATATATGTTCTCTGCATCTGGAGTGAATTCCACTCTCTTTCTGGTGTCAAAATGAGTGATCTGATAAACTGAAAGAAGGTTTACCAAAAGTTTTGGAACGTGAAGCACATCTTCAAAGCTTCCATGTAAAATTTCCACTCTACCTTTTCCAGTGACCTCAATAGGTGAGTCATTTCCCATGAGGATGGGAGGTTTTTTGCATGCATCCAAAGAGGAATAGATTTCCTTTACAACAACCATATGATGTGATGCACTAGAACCTATAATCCATGCATCAGGGGAAGAATTAATTGCAACTGAAGCATGAAAATTGTTACCTTTCCCGTGTGGTGGATCCTCAGTTTTCTTCTTGGCGCCCTGAGGGATGTGGTCCCCAAGGTTGTGCTTCTGAAGGATTTCTACTATTTCGTCAATTTGTTTCTTCATGCAAGAGGAATCTGGATGGAATCCTCTTTGACAGTAGGTGCATTTGTTTCCTTTCTTCCCTTTCTCATTTCTCGAGCCGGAGGAGTCATTGAAGGGCTTGGTGTACCCTTCCTTCTTTGGATGGGAATGCTCTTTTCCCTTGTCTTTCTGCTGCTGATTTTTCTGATTTGAATCAGATCTGTGATTTTTATTGTGGCTGCCATCATGCACAGTGAGTGCATGCGCTTTTGGAGGTTTGATTTTCCCCACGCCAATGAGTTTATCTTGCTCAAAAGTAAGGGATTCCATGAACTCTTTGAGGGAAGGCATAGTGTAGGATTTACCTGTTGCGAGCCTTACTGAATGAAATGTAGACACAAAGACAGAGTATTCTGGTCCGAGCTTTGACATAATAGAGAGAACTTGGCGACTCTCCTCCTTGGATTTGTCAATTCCACAACCCTTGAGTTGCAGCAATAGATCATTATATTTGGTGAAGAAGTCTTGAATTCTGTCATAGTTCCATGGATCCAATGACAATAGCTCCACTTCGAGCAGATTCCATTTCATCTCATCCTGTTTCCGATAGAGTTCTTCAACCTTTTTCCAAATATCATTGGGAGTATTGCAGGCAGATAGATTAAACTGCAACTCTAGAGAGACGCACATGCATATGGATCCGTGGGCGTCATCCATGCAGTTGAGATGCTTGGATTTCTCTATCACTGAAGTGGGTTCCACTTCTACAGCCATGGTAATCCTGTACAACCCTTTTTGACGAAAGTATCAAGCCATTTGGTCTTTCCATTTGTGATAGTTGTACGACGTTATGATCGATGCTTTGGGAAACTCCATTTTTCTATTGATCTTCGATCTCCAAGCTGTAATACCTGCAAAATAAAGTATTGGTGCGCCTTTTATCTAGCAGCCTGTGGGCTTTGATACCATGTAAATGTGTTAGAAAAATTGCACAAATGAATCTAGCTAGTAAGGGTTGAACACATAGCTTTTCAGAGCAAAAACACTAAAAGAAAATTGAAAGAGCAAAGGAATGGTTCATTAGAAAATAGGTTACAATGCTCATGACATAGCATTATTGAGTGAAGATCTCAAGGTAATGCACCATAGTGATGATCAATGAGAGGACTCAACACCTACAACAAGTTCCAGAGAGAACTAGCCAATTTCAGAGTGAAAGGAGGAGCAAATCTGGGAATAAATCATGCAAAAGAACTAACGAGTTGTGGAGTTAAAGAAGGAGCAAGTCAGGAAGTAAATCATGCAGAAGGAATCTTGCATGTAGTCCCATGATCAAACTAAGTGTCTACATGTAGGTGTGTAGTACCTCCAAAAAAAAGAAGTGAAATCCAAAAGCCCTTCTTTGTTTGAACAACCTGCTCTAGCCAAGAAGCTTAGTCCCTTCCCCTCCCTTAGCATAACCGAAGAAGCTAAAGGTTGTGTCCATCCATTATTGAAAGAAAGAGAGCCTTATCCCAATTACGGCTTATCCAATGAATACAATGTCTAGAACCAATGTCGTAGCCACCACAGGTGGGAACACTAGAGCTATCTTGACCGAAATTTCATCGGAGATTCTCCTGTGATAAAAACTGAATTCAAAGCATTTTACTTAATAATAAGTATTTATCTGGGATAACTTGAAATCCTTTTGTTGCTTCTGAGTCTTCCCTGTGACAACTGCCACTAAAATGACAGACATCTGATTAGATATTAATCTTATTATCTGATAGGTGTCATCACATGATTAGATATTTCTTAATTCTATTGTGTTATAAGTATCATCTGTTGTCTGCTAAATATTATAAATAATTCAATTTACTTCAGTTTAGCGTTTCTTTTCATTTTTAATAATAGTATCAGACCTTCAGGACACATGAGACTCCAGAAACGGCAACAGAGACCAAAAAATTGAAGAAGAAAATAAGCTTTCGTGAAGACCCAGCCTCCACAGTGACCAAGTGCGATTCCCTTTTTTGCAATGCAACACTGCCCATCAAAATTGTGAAGTGCACTACCCGGGTTAGAAAAGGTCACGGCAAACTCACTGCAGAAGGCTCCACGACTTTCATAGGTTCATTTTTTTCGACAGTCAAACCAATTCAAAGGATCTTCCACGCAGTTTAAAGCCCCACGTTATTCCTCCACTGATCGGAGGTTTCGTTTGTCCAACCTTAAGGATCACGACTCACGAGTCGAACCGTGTCAAAGGTGCACGTGAGATCTCATTTTATTCAATTTACAATTTCGAGAATTTCGAGAGTACCTAATAACCTTTGAAGATCCGATTTGAAAAGTTTCGTTTGTCGAAGCTCGAGGAGCACAAGCCGAGCCCAGTTAAAAGTGAACGTGATATCTCATTTTATTGAATTTACAATTTAAAAAGTACATTAGAACATTTGAAAATCCTATTTGAATTTCCCCCGTTTTTCAAATGAGTAATTCAAAATTATAAAAAGAACTTATATAATGTGATGTCGTTGTTAAAGAGTTTTATTTAAATTTGTTACAAAATAAAAAGGATTTTTTTTTTAAAGTATTGTTTGATTTAAAAAGGGAAAGGGTTGGGTTGTTTTTAAGGAGATACTTTTTAGTTTTGGAAATTTTTTTTATCTCATTGCTATGGACTCTGATTTTGTTTGGAAAAAATAACAAGTTTTGGTTTTTAAAAATGAAGGCATTTTTGCAAGCCCAAGAGTGTTGGGTACACTTCAGAACGACTGTGTAGAGTCGACCTAAGAAAGAAAGAGCACAAAGCCAAAAGTTGGATACAAAACTCAGTCGATGACTCTATCTCGACAAGGTAACTTGTGCATCCACAACAAAAGAAGCTAGGGAAATCTTGAAAGTTATGTATCATGGCAATGATACATTGAAGAGTATTAAATTACAAAAATTGAGAGCTCAGTTTGAAACCCTGAAGATGACTGACACAAAGAATGTGGACCATTTCATGACTAGAGTCATGGGAATAGTCAATCAGATCAAACTCATTCGTGAAACCATTACAGATCAAAATTTTGTTGAAAAAGTCCTTTGAATCCTACCCAGGAAATATGACATGACTGTAACAACCATTTTGGAGTCCAAAGATTTTACAAATTTCTCAGTTGAACAGTTGACTGGATTAGTTTTCGCACATGAAACAAGACTCAGTTTGGCAGAAGATTCCATGGAACAAAATTTCAAAGCACAACTCTCTTTTGGTAATGGTAGAGGTAGAGGATATAAAGGCATAAAAAAGTGAGATAGAGGCTGAGGCAGAGGAAAATTAGAACATCATCATGCAGCCAACCAATGAAGACCTCCACAAAACCAAACTTAGAGAAGCGAAACATGGAGAAAATCTAATGTTCAATGCTATCAATGCAAGAAATTTGAGCATTATGAACATGAATGTAGAAGAAATAGTGAGATCAAGCAACGTCCATCTCCCCAACAATGAAGGAGAATGCCCTGAGACCGTGTTTCTTTTGTGCCATCTTTGTGAAGACCCTCACAACAAGGACCTTTGCTTGTTGGACAATGGCTGCAACAATCATATGAGAGGTAAAAAGAATCTGCTTTCTTACCTTGATGCTTCCATGACATCAGAAATCACTCTTGGAGATCGTTGTTGTATTAAAGCTTAAGGGAGATGTATTGTCCCTATTCTTACTAAACAAAATCAACATAAATACATACCTAATGTTTATTGTATTCCACATCTAAAGCATAACCTCATTAATCTAGGTCATTTTCTGTACCATGGTTATAATGTAATATTTAAGGGAACACATGTTATATCTATTGTAACAACCCTTGTGAAAATTCCATGTAATAAAAGTTAATAAAGGCAAAATAATAGCCACGGTTGATGGGGCATTTATTTCAAGCTGAACATTGGGCAAGACATTCTAGTGTGGGTGGTAATTTGGTTTATTATGGCTAAGGCTTTGGAAAGGCAAAATGGCATTTTTGGCACATTTTTTTACAAAAAATAATGGAAATTAGGAAAAAATGAAGGTGAAAGGTCACAAGTTGCATCTGAGGAGTAAAATGAAGGAAATAGATGCCTAATTTATAAAAAGGCTTATGAGGATCAGTTTGTAACCTTTTCCCAGTTCAGTTTTGAAGCTCTCTCATTATTCTCTCTCTCTCTCACTCTTGGACACTCAGAGTTTTCTTGGAGCACTTTGGCAGTGGATCAAGAAAGGAAAATAAGGTAAGAGGAAAAAAGGATCAAGCAAGGAAGAGTAGGATCAAGCAACTACAACAACATTCTTTGCATGTATCGACTTCCATGTGTATTTTCCTTGCTATATTTGGCATGCATGGTATTTCATGTGGTTTTTTTGTTGTTATGGCATGGGTTTTGCTAGGTGTGAAGTATTTTTAGTCTAGCCTTGTCATTTCTGGATAACCATGGCATGATGGGGTTCTCATGTTTTGGTTGAGCTGGATTGCCAGATGGATTCGAAGCTGAGGCAGGTGGATCTCTGAACGATATAGCACATGACCTAGTGGTCCTTGAACCGGATAGTGGATCATGGTAAATCCACTGGCCTAGTGAGTCGTGACCCCTGAGCCATATTGTGGGTTTTGGTAAAGTCAAGATTGTGTTGCCTCAGTGGGCCTAAGATTCCTTGTTGGTGAATGGTAGGATATACAGTAAAGCCAAGAGGTGGATTTCTCTTTGTTGGTCCTAGTAATATAGGGTTGGGATATGCGGTAAAGTCTAGAGAGTAGGTCTCGGTTTAGGACCTAGTGATCTCAGGTGGATTGCAGAGACATGAAAATTACTCATGGTGTAGGTGTATAAATCTGGTGGCATCAATGCTTGTTTGGCTTAGTGATTTGGTGGAGATCATGGTAAAGCCTGTTATTACATGTTCATTACATTGGCCTAGTGATTTAGGATGGATTACAGTAAAGCTTGGTTTCTATTGATGAGGGTGAGGTGTTTTAGCCTCTGGATGTTCTCGTTGGTTCTTTTGGTTTGAGTCCCACATTCATGCTTGGAATATGGCATGGACATGAATAGCTGAAGAGAGATTTGGCTCAGTCATTCTATGGTTGGGTGGAATGTGGTATTCTTGTCCCAGGTTTGGATTTTTCATCATCAATATGAGTTATTTCTCCTTCTATTTCTGTGAGTATTATATTGGTTTATATGTGGGTCATATGGTTGTGATTTCATTAGTATTTATGTTTCTATCATGTTGGTTATGTATGTTTTTTCTGATAGTGGCTATGTATGGCTTTCATCATGTTTTTAATTGTAAATGAATGGAGAGTGTATCTATGACCTTATAGATGATAACGCAACAAATGATATGAGGGAATAATGGTTCTTAGATATTCTCAGATAAGTATGAGATCGCTATGCTTAAATAGTATAACTGCATCACAAAGACTGAGCAAATAGGTTACTTGAAGCTTCGTCGACCTATAGGACAACCTGGAGACACACAACGAGACACTCGCCTTACGAGTTGGTTTATGGAAAACATGTACTCCTTTCTATAGAGTTCCAGATTAAAACCTTCAGAATAGCCATGTAGCTAGGAATGATCTGGGTGAGGCACAAAAACAAAAATTGATGGAGTTGAATGAATTAGATGAAATGAGACAAGATGCATTTCAAAGAACAACGCTTGTCAAAGATGAGAGAACCAAATGGCATGATAAGTTCCTTAAAAATATTTTTTTTCAACTTGGCCACTGGGCTTTGTTATATATTAGGAGGTTTAAAAACTTCAAGGGGAAGCTGTCAACCAGATGGCTCGAAGAGAACACCTCTTTTGTCATTTATGGACACTGATTGAAATTTAATGAGAAGCCACTATCAAAAGATAATTTTCTCAATCATGTTATTCAGAATTCTAAAATGCAATTGACCAGAAAGAGGAACCCTCCTCTCACTGATCCACCTCTATAAGTTTTGTTGCATAATTAGTTTCATTTTCTACATATATTTATATAGGTGTGCTAATGTATATGATGAATTTTTTGTTACTAACAAAAACAAATGTTGAATGTGTTCTCATGTAAATAAGGAATAAGGAGAACATCTACCAACTGTAGGTTTATTCCTTTATCCAGCCCTGGTAGATTATCTATGGAAAAGGGAGCTTATGGAGTTTTCTTGAAGTTTTTTAGACTCCTAAAAATTGAAAACACCGATGAGCATGAACTATCCCGGGCTCGAGAAAAATCCATGAGAGAGTGAATGGAGTTTTCTTTGTTTTTCAAACTCCTAAGAATTGAAAATACTGGGAAGCATGAACTAGACCAGGCTTGAGAAAAATCCGCGGGAGAGTGAATGGAGCTTTCTTTAAGTTTTTTAGACTCCTCAAAATTCATATTACCGATGATCATTAATTGATATGGGCTCAAGAAAAATACACAAAAAAGTAGCAGTTATATGATTTTTCAATAAAATGGAAATGGAAATAGGAAACAAAGGTCAGCTTAATCCAAAGAAGAGGAAGGTATCCAACTACAAAATTCCTTTCGATTATAGAATCTTGGAACCTGCTCAATGACTTTTTTTTTCTTCAGTTTCCACCACTTCCATTGCAATTTTTGAATTCTGGTACCAGTGTGTATTGTTCATTTTCTCATTTGTTCCAATAAATGAATTCATATACAACATCAACAATTATCATTATCTAATCTAGCTAGACCTTCAAAATATGTTAAGTTTCAAAAGGAATCCTGAAAAATCTCAATTTGGAGATTTTACTAAGACATATGTGTTCATCATGTACTAAAAAATACATTTGTGTTAGACATTTTTTTTCATCGGGTACTGACGAAGCTCTTTGTGCTCATTCGGTACTAAAGAAGCTCTCTGTGTTCATCCACTAGTGAAGAAGTTCTATGTGTTCATCTGGTACTAAAGGAAATGTTTTATGTATAATCTGGTAATGGAGGCATGAGATCAATATTTTAACATTTTTCTATTAAGGATTCGTATTAATTGTGTAATGACATATGATTATCCTTATTTTTGTTACCTTTATTTGCTAGCTCTATCCTAATCCTAAACTACTTACCTTCGTTACTGTTATCACTCAGGTTGTCCCTAAGCTCCTGAAGGGATACGGCCGAGGTAACCACAAACCAATCTTTGGATTGCAGGTTCTAGCTCAGTTGTAATCAGAGAGGGCTCTCTCTTAATGATTTAGCTTTGTTGATGATGATTTTAGGCTAGTTATTGAGTACAAGGAGTTTTGTTTGTGTTTGGGTGGTGTTTGGATGGAAGGAGGGTGCTTTCAAGTAAAGAGGCAATGCACATAGTGATAAGTTTCAAAACATTGGGCATGGAGTCGTGGAGTCAGACCGTTGGTGCGTTTTCTTGGTCACAAGAGGAAAGTGGATCAAGGTAGCTGCACATGAAACAACCTTCAAGCTAAAGAGATGGAATGAAATGTAAGGAATGATAGGCAATTAAGAATCTCTCACTCAGCTTAACAGAGGGAAGGGAAATGAACTCTATCTAGGGGCAGTTAAGAATCCCTGGATAAGTATCATACATGGTGAATTAGGGTGAACATGGGCCATGCGGAATCCATATTTATGCCTAAAACAGATGAAAACATAAAGAAACAACAGAAATTAAGCATAGAGTGCAGTTAAACAAGTTCTAAGCTAATCTTTCTTTCTGTCGTTTAGATGCTCACTTATGAATGGAAAACAGAGGTAAGAAGCACTTATTGAGTTATGTAACAGCACAAGAATTCCACAGTCACTCTTCAACCATTAACACAGTAAACATTCCATTCTCCAAGCTCGTAAGCAATCTTTGATTACAGAGAACTATCAGATACACAGTGCGAGTCTTTCTTGGAATGCATCAGCCAACTATCTATCGAGTAACAATGACCAACCAACCCCTATTACATGTTTCAGGGTTATTTTTATAGGCAAAATATCTAAATGTATTTATTACAGCCAACATAAACAGGTATGTGGGAAAAAAAATCTTTTTAAAACCTAACTTAAATGTAAGTAAGTATCATTTGGGCTGCGCCAGAGGCAGCTGGATCAAAAGTGAGTTAATGTGGTGTCCTTTGTGGCTTGGTGCAGTGCTTCTGCAATAACTGTGCATTGAGTCCTGGTCCACTGATCTTTGTGTGACTTTTATGTTCAGTAACTGTGATTTGAGAGTCCTTAAATGGCCTTTACTGTTTTACTGACTTTGCTGGATGGTGCTTTAATGTTTTCCTGCTTCGGGCTGCAGAAAGATTTTCCTTGATACACTTTGCCGCAACACTGATACTCTCTACCACTTCCTGATTCATTTTGATATTTAAATTCGGCTTCTTTATGCTTCTGTTTTGCTAAAAACTGCAAAATCGGCCTTTTTCGGCTCTTTTTCGGCCCAAAACGGTTGCGGAATCAAAAGATTCCCTAAAGATTCCCCATTTTGGCCCATTTCCCGTAGCGTAGCGATGTATCGAAAACTGCCCCTGTTTCTCATTCCGGGCTTCCGAAGCTTAGATTTTGCACTTGCGTGTTTTTTTCAGCTGCTGACATCAGCATGACATCAGCGGTACGGTGGATGACGTCAGCAATGGGACCCCCTTGTACGGTGATGACGTCAGCATGATGACATGGCAGTACGGCAGGGTGACGTGGCAAGGACACGGTGGCAGGGTGTAGGCAGGAGAGGGGTGAGATGGCGCTGATGTGGCAGGGTGACATGGTGACTACGTCACGCAAGGGGAGAGCAGTTTCCAGTTTGCGTCGGACCGCCTTTGGTACAGGAACGGTATGTGTCAGGGGTGGCCCGATGTAATGAACAACTAACAGTTGTCCCGGTGTACAACAGGGAAACCGTCGTCCATCGACTGCTATCGCACCTTCATGTAAGGGCGCTCGATATGCATGAAGGCCGTCGGATCTGGGAGAAGTGATCCGATGGTGGACGGGAGGAGAAGATGCATGAACTTTAATCAAACTGCACGCGCGATAAAACTTAATTATTCTCGGCTTTGGGTGGGTTTGGAACTTTAGAAATTGGTGTGTTTTGGCGGGGGACTGTGGTTTATTTATTAATCAAACATTAATGAAATCCAAAATACAATGTCGCGGGGTGTGGTATGGTTTGGTGTGCGGGAAAAGGGTTAAGCAGGGTTATTTATTTAACCAGATGTTAAATAAATCCTAAGAGTAGTGACACGAAAGGCTAATACTAGATCCTAGATGAATCTAACATTTCCCGACTTTTATTTATTTGGCTATAGTTGCCATGGGGGGAATATTTAATATTTTTGGTGTTTTATATAGGTTTTTACATAATAGGGGATAGGGAAATGATTTTAGGGAGCTAATAAATAGAATTAGAAGTTAATATGAACTTGTGAGGTGAAGTGTAGGGGAGGGGCTAAGTTTTTAAACTGAGACTTAGACATAGGAAGTGAATGGACTATGGAGAAATGACTTTTACACAAGAAATGTGGCTTCTTTTCACTAAGTTAACTCAAATGTCGACTTGGTTTGAACAAGAATGGAGTGAAGATAGACTCTTGAGCAGATCCCAGGGTCCTTGAGGGGATGTTAGTGAATGATTTGGGAAATAAGAAGAAGGGGGAGTTAGACATGCCTCGCTTGAAGTCCTTCAAATGGGAACTACCTGATGACTGTGATCTGGATAAATATAACACTTGAAAATATGGAATTGATCACAAATCAAAATTCTGCAACCTCAAAATTACCTACCCAGCCTACTTTCCTAGCATTTTTTCTTCTTCTTGGTTTGGGTGCATTTGGACTTGCAGACCCAGCTTTTTCAGCTTTTTTCCTTTTCTATCTTCCTATCTATATCTACACATATTTCTTCCAAGGGCCCAGATTAAGCAGTTGGGCTCCTTTGATTCTCTACCTGTCTAAGAATCTGCCAAGATTAAGCTGTTTGGACAGATATTCATCCTCTATATTCTAAAACAAGAAATTGAAACCTAGGAAGACCAGGATTAAACTGTTCGGACCTCCCTTTAACTGAAAATTGTTCAAAAATGAAATAGTTCATCAAAATTGGAACACAGTAGTGGCAGTTGGACTGGCACACTCTCATGGCAACCTTCTTTGGCCTCTGTAGCAAATATGGAACACTGCAGCATGCAAAGTATGACATATTTGGCATGTAAAAATGTCAATCATAAAAGATGAGTAACCTGTTGCAGCAGGAGGCTAACAGTGGCTCCACTTGGGGATGGCTTTTCCTTGTGGAAAGCCAAGAACAGCATGTCGGACTGTCTTGATCTTCTGTTGTTGCTGTAAATTGAGAATTTTCAGTGCTGATTGTCTGATAATTGAAACTGTGGGAAAGAGAACAGCGCTTTCCCTCAACTGAAATGTCTAAGACCTGTGTAGCACCGCCTGCTTTCTTCTGCGTGCTTGATTGCTTGGACCTTATATACAAAATGAAATAAAATGCTGATATATACAAACATTTATGTATAGACATCATCTTGCTGGGAGATTTTCAACAAAAGGAATCATGATAATGTTTTAACATTCGGCTATTTACAGGGCCTTCTTCAGCTGTGCTGCTATCTTCAGATTTGAGGAAATATGTGTTGTTTCCTTGCACTGCGCTGATAATGAATGGACCTTTCCAAAGAAAATCAAACTTTGCATGTTTGCCCTTGTCTTCTCTTCGTGAATCCCACTTTAGAACTTTGTTGCCAACCCGGAAATCCTCAGCCTTGGCTCCCTTATCAAACATTATTTTGAGCTTTTCTTGCAAAATTTGAGCTCTGTCATACACTTTCTCTCTGGTTTTCTGAAGGTGAATGGTCTGATTAATTCTTCTTTGAATATCATTTGGTTCATCCTAAATCTCTTGTAACAGTTTGATAATAGGAATACCCAAAGATGAAGGAAATTTGGCTTCCATGCCATAAACTAGCTCATAAGGGCTCATCCCAATGGATTTCTTGGTTGAAAGTCTGTCTACCCATAGGGAATTTGTGAGCTTCCGGTGCCAGTTCTTTTTTTTTTCCTCCAGCATTTTCTTTATGATGTTGATGAGGCTTTTGTTGGAGGATTTGGCCAAGCCATTAGCTTGGGGGTAGTAGGTTGTAGAGTGGCCCAAAGTAATGTGGAATTCATGGCAGAAGTTGATCATCTTGCTGGATTTGAAGGCAGCAGCATTGTCAGTGATGATTTTCTCAGGGCAGCCAAATCTAGAAAGGATATTATCTTCAAGGAACCGGATAATAGTGGAGTCATTGGCTTTCCTACATGGGATGGCCTCAATCCACTTGGTGAAAGAGTCGGTGGCTGTTAAAATCCACTAGTGCTGGCCTGAAGAAGGGTGGATTTCACCTATGAAGTCAAGACCCCATTGTTGAAAAGGTTGTTTGGTTGAGATAGGCTTAAGGGGCAAAGGGAGCAGTTTTCTTTTCACTTCAAAGATTTGGCGTTTGTGACATGAGACAGCAAATTTTTTGACATCTGCAAATAGAGAGGGCCAATAATAACCAGCCCTTAAAATCTTGTCAGCAGTGGACTTCCAATATAGATGCCCTCCACAGTCCCCTGCATGAACTCTTCAATGATGTTGTTGGTTTCATTTATGGTTAAACAGTTTAGCAGTATTCCTTCATGATTTTTCCAAAACAGGGCACCATCTAAAACACAGAACTTTAGAGCTTTCATCTTCAAAAATCTTTTCTTGGTTCTGGACAATCCTGGGGGAGCACACAGGTTTAACAATACATAGCAAATATCGGCATACCGTGGGGATTATGAAAAGGTTTCACTGATCTGTGGAGTCGCCAGCTCCTGGTCATTTTCCAGCTGGTTGATGTCTAAGGCCTGAAGATTTGTTTCGGACATTAGCTTGGCTAAACCTTGTCCCTTTATCAGCTTTGTGGGTTTTATCTCAATGTCATATTCAAGAATACTGGAAATCCATTTGCCTCTTTTGCCTTCTAGTCCCTCTTGAGTTAATATGTCTTTTACAACAGAGTTTGGGACATAGGCAATCACATGTGAATACAAAATATAAACTCTGAAGTTTTTGATGGCTTTGACAAGGGCGTAGGCCTGTTTTTCCATGATTTGGTATTTTAGAGGTGCATCTCTTAAGGCTCGGCTGAAAAATGCAATAGGCTTTTTATTTCCTTGATCATCTTTTTGCAGAAGGACAACAACTATCGTGTGTTCCGAAGCAAAGGAAAAGATGATAAAATCCTTGTCAAATTGTGGACTTGTAAGCACGGGCGTTTGAGTCAAGGCGGCTTTGATACTTTCAAAAGCCTGCTTGGTTTCTAGAGACCATCTTACCTTGGCATCATTTTTTAACATGTTACTTAACAGTCTTATCATTTCTGCTAAGTTTGGGATAAATCTCCTTAGGAAATTGATCTTTCCAAGGAATGCTTGCAACTCTTTTATGTTTCTTGGGTATGGAATTTGAAGGATTGCTTGAATTCTTTCCGGATCGATTATGATACTGTCTTTTGAGATGATGTGGCCCAGAAACTTACCTTCCTCAAGGCCAAACAAAGACTTCTTGGGGTTCAAGGAAATGCCATATTTCCTGCATGTTATGAAGATCTGCCTTAAGTGCTTGAGGTGCTCTTGATCAGATTTGGAGAATGGGGTTAAGTCATAAAGATAGACAACAAGGAATTCATGGATTTCCTTGGCAAATGCAATATCCATTGCCCTTTGAAAGGTTGCACAAGCGTTCTTTAGCCCGAAAGGCATTTTAACATATTTAAATGTTCCCCAGGGTGTAGTAAAGGTTGTCTTGTCTTGGTCATCTGGGTGAACAAGTATTTGATTGAAACCTGAGAATCCATCTAGTAAAGAAATCCTAGACGAACCCACTACTCTTTGTAGGATGTGGTCCATTTTAGGCAGAGGGTAGTGGTCTTTTAAAGAGACTTGGTTTAAGTTTCTTAGGTCTACACACAGTCTGATCTCACCTGATTTTTTTCTTGTGGGAACCAGATTGGATACCCATTCAGAGAATCTGATGGGTGCTATAATACCTACTTCAAACATTCTCTTTACTTCCTTCTCTATGAGGGGAAGAAGCATAAGGTTTATTCTTCTAAGTTTCTGCTTGAATGGTTTTTTATTTGGTTTTAAGGGAATGGTATGTTGAATCACTAAGGTGTCATAGGACTTCAAGTCCTCATAACTCCAAGCAAATACATC
>APFE031012779.1:0-14040 GCA_000404065.3 Pinus taeda | reverse complement strand
ATAAATATAACACTTGAAAATGTGGAATTGATCACAAATCAACATTCTGCAACCTCAAAATTACCTACCCAGCCTACTTTCCTAGCATTTTTTCTTCTTCTTGGTTTGGGTGCATTTGGACTTGCAGACCCAGCTTTTTCAACTTTTTCTTTTCTGTCTTCCTATCTATATCTACACTTATTTCTTCCAAGGGCCCAGATTAAGTAGTTGGGCTCCTTTGATTCTCTACCTGTCTAAGAATCTGCCAAGATTAAGTTGTTTGGGCAGATATTCATCCTCTATATTCTAAAACGAGAAATTGAAACCTAGGGAGACCAGGATTAAACTGTTCGGACCTCCCTTTAACTGAAAATTGTTCAAAATGAAATAGTTCATCAAAATTGGAACACAGTAGTGGCACTTGGAGTGGCACACTCTCATGGAAACCTTCTTTGGCCTCTGTAGAAAATATGGAACACTGCAGCATGCAAAGTATGACATATTTGGCATGTAAAAATGTCAATCATGAAAGATGAGTAACCTGCTGCAGCAGGAGGCTAACAGGAACAACATATGCAACAGATCCAGCAAGCAGCAAGTCAATGCGCTGCTGGCCTCTGCGCAGTTCGAGAATAGTTGGAGGGACTCTGTGCAAAGATCACCACGCCGACAGAGTGACTCGAGGGCGAGTCAAGATGTTTGTAGTGGGGGTTTATTGGGCATGGAACCCCCCCAAGGCATGTTTTGGGGCTCAAAGCCCAAGTTTTACCGAATGTTGTTGTAAGAGTCCCGCGAATTGCAGGCGTGGGGTGCGAAAGTACAAGGTTGTCCACCCTAGTTTTGTAATGTAATGTCGGCTGGATAGACCTACCCATGGTCCGCAGACCATGGGATTGTATAAATAGAGCAAGGCTCTAAGTGTAGAAGATAATGAAGAAGAAAGTAGAAGAGAGGCATGAGAAGTCTACGTGATTGAGTCACAGGTTGAAGTGTGTCTTTGGGTCATAGAGTAGGAGAAGGCTCTACAGCTGAGTGTGCAGAGGCCTAGTAGCCCGCAGCTGAGTGTGCGGACCCCTATAGCTGAGTGCGTAGGGCAAGTCGAGTCTGTAATCGTGGAAGCAATTAATAAAGAGAAGTTTTAATATAATTCTGTTAATACATGATTGATATAACTTGCAAATATACTATTTATTTACTGCACGCACATGTATGAATGGTTTATGTTGTTAAGTATAACTTAGAGCACTGAACCAGGCAAAGCTCATTAACTAACATTGAACGCCAGTAAGGTCTTGGGTAATAACACAGAACGTGGCACTTAGCCCTTGGGTAGGATTGTGCGAAGGCAGCCCACCAGGCCACGAGGTACAGGAAAGTACGCGAAGTGACCTGCGCGCAGCGTCAAATCGCGAACCAGTGGAACTCATCAGACATCTCCAGGGTGCAAAAACCTGGTTCTAGCACCCTCCCATACTACTTCTAGTAATACCTCAGTCCACACCCTGTGGACTGTTGCCGAAAGGGCCAGTAGTATCGTGATTTGTTTGGCTAATTAACTCTAAACCTGGGTCAGGCCCCAACAAGCCAACATAGGATTTGAGGATTGAGCATTTGAACAAAATATCAAGCCATGGGACGAGGGCAGCCATTGCAAGCCGTAAGCCATTTATTTTTGGGTATTGAAGACAAAAAAAATATTGGTATATGTATTTTTATCATAATCTTTAATCATATTGGAGTGTTTATTTGGTACGATGAAACGTATATAGTATATGTTTTATGGTAAATTTTATTAAGTTGTTAAACCTTAAAAAGGAAGTTTTCATATTTTGTTGGAAATTTATTTTGGCCTGTTAGAGAAATTTTTTTGGCTCTTTATTTAAAAGTTAGCAAGGATTAATAATCAAAGTTTTATTTTATTCCGATCTCTTAAAAAATCGCTTTCGGAGAACGACAGGGAGATCTGCACGCCCTCGGCCCTTGAGATCTGCCTTTACGGGCTCTGATCCTGTGCCCTCCTAGCCTACTGAGGCTTCTCCGATCGGATCAAGAGACAATCGACCCTCTGGCTTGGACGTGGCTGCTATTGTGCTGCCCTTGTGGCGGCCGACACAGGGTCTGATCAGATGGAAACCCAGGGACAAGATCCGCCCTCTGGTCCTGCAGCTGAAGCCTTTCATCAGCTCCTGGCAGGCCTGCCTCCGAAGAAAAGAAGTGATGCCTCAAAATTCGTCAAGAAACTAGATGAAATCCCTGAGATCTCTTTGCCTCCGGAGACCCCCATGCAAGTAGCTCTGTCACTGGTGGATCATGGACTTATTGGCCAATTTACGGGACTTTGTCCCTCTCCGAAAACCACAGAGCAATCGGTTAACAGGAATTGGGCGCCTCTGATCAGCCAAAGTGTTACCTCTTATTTTCTAGGGCGAGGGTACTTTCTCTTCGAATTTACCTCCAAAGAAGACAAAGATCTGATCTTTCGAAATGGGTCGTATTTCATGGGTCCTCAGGGCCTCTACCTGAATAAATGGACCCCGCATTTTGACCCGGCGGTTGACATCCCCAAGGCTGTTCTGATTTGGGTTCGGCTCCCAAATCTGCCAGTTCACTGTTGGAACTGGGACTCCATGAAGCACACCGGCAACTCCCTCGGGAAATTCATAGATCGGGCAAGCAACAAGGATCAGTACGATTGTGCTAGGATCTGTGTGGAGGTGGATCTAGAGGTGGGTCTACCAGAGGCAATAAAAATCAAAGTCGGTAGCTGGTCACATGTGCAGATCTTGGATTATGAACAGTTACCATTCAAATGCAGGAAATGCCACGTGTATGGGCACTTCGCTAGAAACTGCCTGACCAATGCAGAGACAGAGAAAGGGAATGAAGAGGGTTGGAACCAAGTCAGTCGAGCAAGAGCCAATCATAAGGGGCAAAAACAGGGCGGTCCCTCCGGCAAAGGCAATCCGCAGGAAAATGTCCAAAGGCCCCCTCCCAAAAAGGCGCAAGAAAACAAATTTGACCCTCTACGCCAGCCATCAGAATGCACTCCAGAGGTAGAAATTCAAGATCCAGACTCTTTAAGTAAAATCACACCCCCAGCTTCCCCTAAAGAAGTGGAAAACCCCAAAGGCATGGCCCTTGAGGACGAGGAAGAAAGGCAAGAAACCGATGAGTCAGAAGAAGAAGGAGAAATAGGTGAGTCCCAAAGCTCGGTAAGAAGATCTGCAAGAGGCCGCAAAACAGACAAAGAAAAAAGGGAGCAGCAAACCTATAAAGATAAGCTATAGGGCAGTCAACCAACTCTGGAAAAACTGCTAGCCTCAAAGCCCAAAATGATGAAAAATCAGCCTCAAGGCTCCAAGGGGACCCACCAGAAGCATAAATAATGAAGGTCATCTCCTGGAATTGCAGAGGTTTGGGGAGCAAAGTTAAGGAAGAAGCCATAAGGAACCTAATAAGAACAATGACCCCAGATATACTTCTCATCCAGGAGACCAAGATGGAAGACAAAATCTTCCTGCATGCAAGCAAAAATTTGTGGCCCAAAATCGAAGCAAGAGAAGTCTCAGCCAGGGGTGCCTCGGGAGGGATTGGTACATTATGGAACCCCAATAAATATGCTCTCATCTTTGAAGCGAGAAACACTCATTGGTTGCTGCTAAAAATGCAGAATCTAGACACAAAGGAAATAATCAGTCTCTTCAATGTATACTCCCCAGTAATATCCGGGAGAAAAAGGATTGCTGGGACACTATAAGACAACAGGAAGATTAGACAAATTTGGAAAATACAATCATTGCTGGAGATCTCAATCTCACACTTCACTCGACTGAAAAAAGGGGAGGAAGCGCAGTCCGAGATCCGACAAGAGAATGGGTGGAGGATCTCTTGCAAGATTGGGATTTGCTGGACATCAAACCCACTTCAGGTAAGTTCTCTTGGTCAAACAAAAGAGTAGGCCCTGGACATATCGCTGCCAGGCTAGATAGATTCTTCATCCAAAGTTCTTTTCTGTTATTTGGTCTAGAACCTAGAATGCACATTCTTGCTAGCAGTGTCTCAGATCATAAACCTATAAAGCTAGATCTCCTTGCCCACCTAGGTCTGGGCCCCATCCCTTTTCGATTTAGTCCTCTCTGGGTAAAGGAGCCCCTTTTCATGCAAACAGTCAAAGATTTCTGGAGTCAGCTTGTCAAAGGTTCTCCCCTCTTCATCTGGGAGGAAAAGCTCAGAAGGGTTAAAGGGGTCTTAAAACTTGTTAACACCCAGGTTGTTCCCTATGACTCCCAAGGGAATACGACCGGGGTAACCACTAACGAACCTTTGGATTATAGATCCTAGCCTATCTATAATCAGAGAGGGGTCTCTCTTTAAGTTTCAGCTATGCTTTGTGAGTATCTTGGGCTAGTTTAAAGTTTCAGTTTCCTGTTTGAGACTTTGGTTGATGAAATTTTGTTGTAAGAAGGGCATGAAGAGTTCAGAAGATGCTAATCCATTGGGTATATGGAGTCAGAAAAATGAGATAGTTATGGTGCCTATGATGGAGAAAGTTTTACTGCAGGGCTATATGGCTATTGTTAATATAATTTCCAATTTAGTGAGTGAAACAATGAGATATGGAGTTACCAACAGTGTGACATGAATTTGAACGAAAATCCCTACTTAGTAGCATAAATGAATTACCAAATAGTGACCGTGAGGTATTCAGAGCTTATTGGAGCAATCAAGAATTCCAATTTAAACAGCTGAAAGCTATGAAAACATTTATAGTGAAATTAGATTGAGATCAGGGTGCCCATGGACAAATCCTGAGCTATTCTTTTTCTTTCTTTCCTAGATTCAAACCAACATGTGAGAGGAATGAGTTAAAATAAATAACAGTAAAATTAACAGAGATAAAGAAACACTTATTATATCAAATCATAGCACTAGAATCCTGTAGCATTCAATGGTTCCAATCACAGCAAGCACCAGTAAGACTCAGTTCCTGTAAACTCCAAGCTTTATTAATCACATCCTTCTGAAAGTTACAGTCGAGTTCTCAGTTCTTCATAAGAGAAACAACCAGAAACAATAATCACCAACCCCTTGGCAGTGTATGCGAGGGGGTATATATACAATAGGTCTTACAAAATATCTCAATACTGAGTCATTTAATACATTAACTGTGCTCACCAACTTTTACAAATATCAGATAGGAAAGTTATTGCTAGTATAAATGTAAAATAAATGGTCTTGAATGCTGTCAGGCCTCTTTTTGACCTTTGGAGGAGGCTGATTCGGTTGAGCGTTTCTGCTTTTAATGCTAACTGATGTGAATGATGTGTCTTTATGCTCTGTCATGCTGAAGCTTTTTCTCGGCCCCGCTACCTGTAACTGTCTTTGCTGTTCTTGGTGGCTGAATCTTCATGCTGAGGTGGCTCATCCCACCTTTCTCTCATAGTATGTATATCACACTTTCTGAAGGTGATGAATTATGTATTTTGATGACAAAATTCAGATGAAGCCTCTTGTTTATAATAATAATTGTATCATGGAGGCCCACCAATCCTGTGTAGGCAATTGATGCCTCAAAATTGCATCCATGGTCTCATCTGCCTCTGTGTACTTGTAGAAATTTGGAGGCGTTTCAAACAGATGGTTAATCTCATTCATAATAAAAAACAGATTTTCTATTCTGTCATAGAGACTTTGACCAGATGCTGGCCCTGTATCCTGGGAGCTGCTTGATCCTTGGCTGATCTGATTTGCAGCAAATGTGTTCACCCTCTTAGCATAAACTTCATGTGATAGAATTTTTCCTGCACTGTTGAGTAAGCTGGGGAGACCTCTGCTCTGTAATGCAGCAAACTTATCCATGAACCTGTGTACCTCTGTTTGCATATCTTGGCTCCTCCTGTCCAATGTTTGTACCAGGATTTTCAGTGTGAGGACCCTCTTAACAAGCTGGATAGTCTCTGTTCTGCTAGTGATCCCAATTGTTGCCAGCTGAGGGCCTGTCCTGTTATTTAGCACATTGATCAATCTGTTGGCTACCTCAGGCATACTGCCTAGAGATGCCCTTGCTCTATGCACTTCCTTTTGTGCTTTACCTATGAGCTCCATTTGCTCATGTATGGTCTCAATGTATTTCCATTGGTCCGTTATTGATTGACCAATGTGGGTCCACGAAACTCTTCTGATCTCACCCACCACTTTGTCAAGGGTGAGCTCCTTTTCCAGCTCTTTTATTCTTTCCTTGAGAGCTTTTATTTCTCTCCCTTTCTCAGCCACATTTTTCTTTGATTTATCATATTTTTCATTTAATTTGGCCAATTCATCCTTGGCTCCATTTAGTTCTGTCATCTGGGCCTCTAGGGCCTGGACCTCATTTAACAATTTCTGCATGTCCAAGCTTGGAGCTTGCTCTGTAGATGCTGCTGCTTTTGATGTTGATGGTGTTGCTGTTGATGTGGACGGTGCTGCTGCTGCTTCTGTGTGAGGAGGAGTGGTCTTTGGAGGCTCCTCAAGGTTAATAACCTGTGGAGGGGGCTGAGAAGTCTGACCTCCCTCTTTCTGCTGTAGGGCTGCCTGTAGTGCAGCCTCAGTGTCCTCCAGCCTCCCTTCTGCCTGCACAAGTTTTTTGTGCAGTGCTACCAGCAATGTAGCTATTTCTTGTTCTTGTTTTTGCTGAGAAACCTCATCTGTTTGGGGATGAATGGTTGCTGGGAGCTTTAGTTTCTTTCTTAGGGCTGCCAGGTCTACATCCCTCATCTTCAATAGTTATTGTATTGCTTTGGGGTCCTTGGGGTCATGCCCCAGCTCTATAATTATGTCTTCCAAAGACTTGATCCTGTTGTCTTTGGCCAAGGAAGATGCCTTCTCCAACTCTAGTTGGGCAGCTGTATTATTTAGGCTGTTCTCCATCCTTTTTGCCAACATTGTCTTGTCTGCCAATGTTGCATAGACCATTTCACCCGTTTGCTTATGGAGTTCTATTTGGTCCATCGGGTGAATGTCTTTTGCAAGAACCTCCAGGTTGGTTCTTATGTAATCTGCAGCTGACTGTGGCTGCACCGTGGTGGGCCTAAAATGACTCATGGTCATTTTTCGTTCTGAAATGTCATAGGCTGCCATGAGCCTCTGCTGATTTGTGGGGGCCATCTTCAACAACTGATTGTAGATTTGGAGCTTGAGTGGCTCATTTCTTCTTTTGATATCAGTGAACTGTTGTTTGATGCTCCCCTCTACTTTTCTTTGATGGCTTGAGGAGCTGACCTCTCCTCCAAGATTTCTCTCTGGTTCCTGCTGAAAGGAACTAGCAGATACTTCCATGCTTGGTGGGCCCATTATCGCCGATTGCCCCATAAGCATTTCTTCTTCAGAGAGGGGATTTAATCTTTTCCTTTTCTCCCCTTGATTAGTGGACGTTGTAAGGGGAGTCTCCTGCTCTCTGTCTCTCTTCTTTCCTTTTTCCACTTTTTGTGGAGTCTAGAGTACTGAAGTCTCCATTGTCTTCTCTTGCCCTGATGGTATGTTCTATTGGGCTTGTTGCTCAGTAGGTGTTGGGGCCTCAGCCATTTGTTCTTGCTGCATAGGCTGCCCCTCTTCTTGAGGCCCTTCTTGCTGTTTTTCTTGTTCTTCTTGTTGTTTTTCTTGTTGCTGGTCTACTTGCTACTCTACCTGTTGCTCTACCTGCTGCTTTACGTGCTACTCTACTTGTTGCTCTACTTGTTGCTCTACTTGTTGCTGTGCTCTGGGAGGTGATTGTTCCTGCTCCACCTCCTTGCCCTTTCCTTTATTTGTTTCTTGTTGGGAAACTCCAGCTACTTGCTGCTGGGCTGTGGATGATGAGGCAGCTGCTCCAATTTGCCTTTGATATGCAGAAGAAACCTGCCCACAAGATTCCAAGTCAGCCTCTTTCTCAAGTTTGCTTGTTTCTCTCCTTAGCATTTCTTCTTGACCAATTGGCTCTTCTAAGGTGCCTTCTTTCCAGCTTAGGGCATTGGCGTACTTCTCAACATGCGGCAGTTTCACATGAACATAGCCCCCCAATTTATACTTTATTCTCCTAAGGGAAATGAAGTGATTGGGGTCATAAGGCACCCACTTAAAACTAGTTTGAAGTCTGAGGGTCTCTAGGATCCTATCAGCTTCCTTCCATCCTTCCTCCTTCTTATTGTATAAGAAGGGGCCCAGCTGATTCTTTACCTTCAGTTGCACCTTCTTGTTTTTGCCTTGCAAATGGAGAAAGTCAGCATTTCCAAACTGCCTGAAATACTCCAGGGCAAAAAAAGTCTCATGGGGACATATTTTGGCAGCCTATAAGGATTTAGCTCACAGCCATATACTCTGATTACTGTATGGTGTTGGTAAAAGTACCAATCAGCAATGCTGTATGCCTTTGAGAGCTGAAGGATTCTCTGCATTTCTTCTGTCAATCTTGGGGGAGGGGCACCGAACAACAAGGTCATGGCTGGATGAATGAATAGATCAATAAACTCACAGTAGGTGTAGGGTGAATGAGGCAGAAGATGGCCAACTGAAGTCCAAAACACCACTGACCTTGGGCGTCCCTGGGCATCTATCTTCTTTAGAAGGACAAGGAAGGCATCAGGCTGATAGAATAAGAACAAATGATATATGTACTTGGTGTATTTGAATACCTTTTCCCTCTCCAGATTCATGAATTGCTCATGGATCTTATTGGCAATATAAGTTGCAAAGTCATATTTTACAACAGGAGACATCCCTAGGGAGAAAATGGACAGCATTGCTATGATGGTTTCATCTACGTCCTCATATGTCCCATAACCCAGGATGTAACTGATCAAATCTACCATCATTTTCCCCAGCTCATTGAGATATGGATATGGTATGGGAAGGGAAGCAGTCATAGATTGATACTCAGGCCAAATAAACAACTGGTTAACCCTGGAAATCTGATCCCTGGACAAGTTATCCCCTTTTGTTATCAGATCCTAGAGGGAGAGAGGAGTAAGGGGCTCTGCAGTATGAAAGTGCAGCATCTTATTGATAGTCTCAGGAGTGATCTGGAATAGTACTGAGCCTGAGGGGCTGAGGACAGCTCTTTGGCCAGGATCATAACTTGAGATGCATTGTTTTATCAAGTCTGGTAGGACATTGACTTGAGGGAGGTTGTAAATGAGTATGTGGGAATCCCAAATTCCCAAGGTGTCAGTCCCATTGAGATGTTGTGCCTTGAATTCATTCATCAGGTGGATATTAAACTTGGCTGTCATGAGCATGGAGTCTAACATCTGGTAATCTTTATCACTTAGGGCTTTCCACTCCAACTCTCTGTGTGGGGCATTCAGAGGTTGAATATTTAGGACTATTGGTGGCGTCTCCATGGCTAATGACTTGGTGCTGAACTGTTTTAGCGGGTAGGAGACCACAGAGGGTTAAATTTGCAGAGGTAAAAGGGAAATGAGGTGCGATAATGGTGCAGAATGCTTAACAGGAGCAATTTTGATAGTTTGCAGGAGTAGGCAACTCAGTTTTCCTGGTGAATTATGTTGTTTTAGGTCTACAGTCCACGAATGTGCGGAAAAAATGGAAATTTGGGGAAGGGTAGATATATATGGGTCCAGTAGGTGAAATTAGACCCTGCAACTATGGGGAATGCTAGTTTATCCGGGAATTTAATGGTAAAACAGGTTTGTTATACTCTTTGTGATTTCAGTTTGGAGAAACATGGACGCAACTTAACTATTAAAGGACGCACTAGGTAAATACCTGGTGAATTGCCGGTAATGGTGATGGGTGCAGGTGGGTTGTAGGCAGCGGCGCTCTTCAGGACAATTTCAGCAGGTTGGCGACAGTGGACGTAATTTTCATGCAGAGGAGAGTTGGTTCTTTCAGTGAGAAAAATGAGAAAAACGTGAAAAAAACGGCTAAATATGGACTTTTGGCTCATTGGTGCGCTTTTTGGATGACGTCAGCATGACGTCATCAGGTGGGGTCAGGGTCGGGTGACATCAGCATGACGTCATCGGGTGACGTGGCATTCTGTGAGTGGTCCACGAGGATTGCACAGGTGGTGGCCACGTCGGAGCTCGGGCGGTCGGGGATGCTGACAGGGCGCCAAGCGGACGTGACGTGGGCGGGTCGTGGCGCTGGTGTGGGCAGGTGGTTTAACAAAGAAGTAAGCGTTTTTTCTCAGAGCGCCCTCTATACGGTCGCGGTTTTTTCAGAGGGCGCTCCGAGAAGGTCTAGGGGGTGACGCGTGGCGGAGGCCTGACGTCACCCTTTGATAGTTTCTCGGAGCGTATCCTTCGGACGCTGATGCCTGTCCGATGCGATGCGGGCCGTCGGATGGGAGGGCCCAGATCCGACGGTTGACGGAGCGATAAGGTGCGCGGGTGATATTTGAGGCGGGGAGAATTTAATATTATTTTCTTTCGAAAATCGCGCTCGGCGGAAACTTTGGAAAAGTGGGTTTTCCGGGTGTTTTTGGCATATGTGGGTTAATTGGGTTTTGCAAAGGTTTATAGTCAAAAAGCGGGTTTAAGGCTATTAACCCGAGAAAATCTCGGATTAATCCCTATGATTAATTTTTGGTGCTCTGTGGGTTGCGCTCAAATGTTTTTCGGCACATGAAAACCTTCAAAATCACAGCTAGAGCTATAATGCTCGGGGGCGGGGATACTTAGATTTTTTGGGTTTTTTGCAATTTTTACATAGTAATAGGGGAATAGGGGTATGGGGAGTTAGATAGTAATAAGTTAGTAGTTAGTATGAATGAAAGAGGTGGATGGGGGGGAATACTGAGTCTGTATGAAATCAACTTGGTCTTTTAGGAAGTAGATCAAAATGAAAAGAATTTTGCATAAGGAATGTAGCTACTAAAGAAGCTAGAGCCAACAAAATACTTGGATCTTCTTTGTGAAGTTGGGTGGCATAGAAATGTTAGTTATGAAGGAGATGGGGAAAAATGGATGTTAGACATGCTTCATTTGTTGTAACACTGCTGTGAACAAAACATCTGCACTGGCATCCTGCTTTTACCTTTCCTTTAGGCCAGTGAAATATTACAAACCATGCTTTCTGCAACCCCATCTACCTACCCACTCTATTTCCTAGCATTTTTTGTTACTCCGAGGAGGGTGCACTTGGATTTGCAAACCCTTTTGTGCCTTTTCTTTATCTTTGGCTTTCTTTTGATTTTCTATCTAAAGCTACCCTTATTGCTTCCAAGGCCCCAGTTTAAGCAGTTGGGAACTTTCTTTCACTACCTATCTACTTTACCTGCCAAGATTGAGCTGTTTGGACAGGTTCCTTTCTCTAATCTACAGCAAAAATTAAAACATGGCATGACCCAGCTTAGGCTGTTGGAGCACCCATCCAGAAGTAGGGTAGCATTAACCAAACAAGTATATTTCTCCCACAAGAATATGATATCTTTGCCTCACCAAAGTAGATCATATTGGCATTTCCCTTGCCAATCATGAAAAATGAAACCTATTGGTATAGGTAGCTAACAGTGGCTCCACTTGGGGATGGTTTTTCTTTTGAAAGACCAAGAACAGCAGGTCAGAATGCCTTGGACCTTGACTGCTCTTACCAAAACTTGAAAAATTTCTCTTTGTACTTCAAAACTGGAGGCTGTCCCCTCTGTGGAACTTCTGGAATATAAAGCTTTTTTCTGCTTATTTACAGCAACCTTTTTGAACTGAACTATTTGTATGCTGAAAGAAGATATATACAACTGATTATGTACAGGAGAGAAGACTCTGCTATATGCATGGAAAGTAGTCAAAATAGTGCTTCAACATCCTGCCATTGACAAGACCTTCATTTAAGCCAGTTTCATCCAAATTTTTTAGGAAGTAGGTGTTGTTTCCTTGCACTGCTTGGATAATAAATGGTCCTCTCCAAAGAGAATCAAATTTTCCATGTTTTCCTTTATCTTCCCTTCTTGAATCCCACTTGAGGAATTTGTCACCTACGCTGAAATCTTCAGCCTTAGTCCTTCTATCAAAAGCCTTTTTTAACTTTTCTTGGAGAAATTATACTCTGCTATAAACTTGGTCTCTGGTTTGCTGCAAACATATTATTTGATTGATCCTTCTTTGCATGTCATTAGGCTCAGCTTGACTTTCTTGAAGTAGTTTCATAATAGGAACCCCTAGTGATGAAGGAAATTTGGCTTCTAATCCATAGACTAACTCATATGGGCTGACCCCAATGGATCTCTTGGTTGTTAGCCTATCTGCCCACAAGGTATTCACAAGCTTCTTATGCCAATTCTTCTTATTTTCTTCTAACACCTTCTTTATGATGTTTACAAGGCTTTTATTTGATGATTCTGCTAGGCCATTTCCTTGAGGGTAGTATGCGGTGGAATGGCCCAAATTAATATGAAATTTTTGGCAGAATTTCACCATCTTCTTGGATCTAAAAGCAGCAGCATTGTCTATTATTATCTTGTTGGGACAGCCAAATCTAGATAATATGTTATTCTCCAAAAACTGAATTGTTACTGAATAATTTGCCTGTCTACATGGGATGGCCTCAATCCATTTGGTGAAGTAGTCTGTGGCTGTGAGGATCCATCTATATTGGCCTGAAGAGGAGGGATGAATTTCCCCAATGAAATCCAAGCCCCATTGTTGAAAAGGTCTCTCCGTTTCAATAGGCCTCAAAGGGAGTGGCAGTAATTTTCTCTTTCCCTCAAATATCTAACACTTATGGCATGAGGTAGTGAACTTTTTAACATCAGGGAACAAAGTGGGCAAATAGTAACCAGCTCTCAGTATTTTATCCACAGTGGACTTCCAATACAAGTGCCCACCACAATTACCTGCATGAAATTCTTTTATGACATTGTTAGCCTCATTCTCAATTAAGCATTTTAGCAATCTACCCTCATGGTTTTTCCAAAGTAAATTGCCCTCCATGACACAAAATCTTGAGGCTTTCATTTTTAGGAACCTACATTTAGTTCTAGACAATCTTGGGGGAGCACACAGGTTTTGCAATATATAACAGATATCCGAATACCACAGAGATTGTTCAAAGGCTACATTGATCTTTGGAGTCGCCAGCTCTGGTTCACTCTCCAGTTGGTTGATGTCCAAGGCTTGGAAATTTGTTTCAGACATTAATTTTGCCAAACCTTGCCCTTTTATCAATTTTGTAGGTTTTATTTCAATGTCAAATTCTAAAATGTTGGCAATCCATTTTCCTCTTCTGCCCTCTAAGTTCTCTTGAGTGAGTATGTCTTTCACAATTGGACTTGGTACATAAGCTATAACATGGGAGTATAGGATATAAATTCTAAAGTCTTTGATGGCTTTGACCAGGGCATATGCTTGCTTTTCCATGATTTGATATTTCAAGGGTGGATCTCTAAGAGCTCTACTAAAGAAAGCAATAGGTCTCTCATTTCCTTGGTCATCTTTCTGTAATAAGACAACAGCAATAGTATGCTGGGAAGCAAAAGAGAAAATGATAAACTCTTTGTCAAATTGAGGATTAGTTAAGACTGGAGTTTGGGTAAGGGCCAATTTTATTCCTTCAAAAGCTTGGTTTGCTTCTACTATCCATTTTACTTTTGAATCCTTTTTCAGCATGTTATTTAGTAATCTGCTCAATTCTGCCAAATTTGGGATAAATCTCCTGAGGAAGTTGATCTTCCCCAGGAATGCTTGTAATTTCTTTGATGTTATTTCTGGTGGGGCCATTTGCTAAGATGGCCTGTATTCTGTCTGGGTCAATCCTAATGCCATCCTTTGAAATAATATGACCCAATAACTTGCCTTCTTCCAAAGCAAACAGGGATTTCTTGGGATTTAAGGAAATTCCATATTTCCTACAAGTTATGAATATTTGCCTTAGATGCTTCAAATGTTCCTGATTAGATTTTGAGAGAGGTGTGAGGTCGTCTAAGTAGATGACAAGGAAATCATGAATTTCTTTGGCAAACGCAATATCCATTGCTCTTTGAAAGGTAGCTCCTGCATTTTTCAACCCAAAAGGAATTTTGACATATTTGAAGGTTCCCCATGGGGTTGTGAATGTTGTCTTGTCCTGATCATCAGGGTGAACTAGGATCTG
>APFE031012769.1:8621-30023 GCA_000404065.3 Pinus taeda | reverse complement strand
GCACTAGCCAAGATACTAGTACGTAGGTGCTGGCCTACATAAGGCTACAACCTTCTCTTTCTTCCAGGGACCATGTTTCATAAAATTTTCAAACTGGATCCATGAACATCAATCAATCATCAAGAATTTCTGCATCAAACAATCTTCTTTTCACCAATTAGCACTGAATAAAGTAGACACTTCTCTGACAGCTATATCCAAATCACAGTAACTGTAACCACACACCAAATCTAAACCCAGAACAAAAAATACTATCATTCAAGCTTAAAGATTAAGACCCATCAATAGAACTTATCCTTCTCCTTGCGCTCAGGTTCCTTCTTTATTTAGATCCAGATCTGCACCATAACCCAATCAGAGTATTCCAGATCTAGCACTTTATCAGATATTCAATAACAATTCAGATGATGCTTTGCCAAATGATCTCCTTCCTCTTTTATAGTCTTAGGCCTTTCACAATACCACGGTCCAAAACCATAATAACACAATACCATGAACCCAATACTTGGGATCAACACTTTTGGATGCAATACCACGGACCAAAACCATAGGATCAAAAAACTGTTGGACCAATACCATGAACCAACCATGAAAGTGCGTGAACTTTTCTCCACATGAAATAAACTTTTTCTCCACATAAAAGTGCGTGAAATTTTCTCGACATGAAATAAACTTTTTCTCCACATGAAATAAATTTTTTCTCCACATAAAAGTGCGTGAATTTTTCTCCACATGAAATAAACTTTTTCTCCACATAAAAGTGCGTGAACTCTTTTCTACATGAAATAAACTTTTCCCTGCATAAAAGTGCGTGAACTTTTCTCCACATGAAATAAAGTTTTCTCTGCATAAAACTGCGTGAAATTTTCTCCACATGAAATAAACTTTTCTCCGCATAAAAGTGCGTGAACTTTTTCTACAGGAAATAAACGTTTCTCCGCATAAAAGTGCGTGAACGTTTCTCCACATGAAATAAAATTTTATCTTCACATAAAAGTGCGTGAACTTTTTCTACATGAAATAAAATTTTTGTCCACATAAAAGTGCGTGAAATTTTTCTACATGAAATAAACTTTTCTCCACATAAAAGTGCGTGAACTTTTATCCACATGAAATAAACTTTTATCTTCATGAAAGTGCGTGAACTTTGTTGCACTATAATTTATCATCTGAGATGATTTGCCATCAAGGACAACACTTGTCTCATAATGCCAACAATCTCCCCCTTTGGACTTGATGGCAAAGCTAACTTGTCACACATAGAACTATCATCTGATTCCTTTGAGCTGTCTTGCACCCTAGGCATTCAGTCACATCTGATATCTCTTCTTGAAGATTCATCTAGTTATAACTAAGTGAGATGATCTTCTATGAGTGGGTTGCCATCAAGTACAACAAATGCATCATAATGCCAACAATCTCCCCCTTTGGACTTGACGGCAACAACACCAAATCACTCTCCCCCTTTGATATCAAGGGCAAAGGGTGAACCAAGATATTCTCTTTCCTAGATAAACATTCCGCTGTCCATACTCCCCCTGAGGACATGCTGAAATCTCTGAATGAGCTCCTCCTTTGTATATGCCAAGGTGTACCAATCTGTACATGCTACATGCTGAAAGCTCTGCTCTTATTGAATTGTGCTGTTCATGTTCCCCCTGTGTGTAAGCAAGGTATGCAAAAAGGTGTTCTACAAGAACATGAATCTATACATCATACGTGACCTTCCTAACACCAAATACTCATACATACATCCATCTCCAAACCAAGTGGGGATATACCAGAAAATGACAAACAAGTACATTACATCATTCATCCCAAGCATAGTGGGGAAACCAACATAGGGTGTTACATGACCTTGATATGACTAAAATATTTCATCAAATGACTACAATAGATAGAGACGCACTATTACATCATGAGTCTTGATATGACCTTTACATCGAATGATATACATGACATTTATAATAGAGACCAAACACCTAAATAAGATCATGATAAACATTAGCAATGACACTGTATGATATGCTCCATAGCATCTGTCACCAGAAACTTGTATTAACGCATGAATCATCAAGGTATGTCCGTACCAACTCATCCTTTTGAATAGAATTTTGTATATACAGAATCATTCTATCATATGTGAGAAACACCATAGCCATCCATATCTACATGGACCAAGTATCATCAATTGGGAATATCTGCATCAATCAACATATGTACGAAACAACCTATCATCATATAGGTAAGAACTCATCATCATCATATATCCAAGAATGCAACTTTGAATAATCATCCATGTATCCAACCAACAATCCTCATCCATATGTGTGCTAAGAACAATAGGAATCTGACATCATAACTGTAATATATGATCTTTATGCATATGGCGACAACAACATATGAGTGACTCATCATCAAGTGAATTCAAGCTATGTACTTCTCCTTATCCTTGTGAAGATCACCATGTAAGCACCATTAGAGAATCAATCACAAATCTGATCTAAATATCAACTATGTAACCCCAAGAATCATCTGAACAGCTCAACCATATCACAGCAAGATGAATCATTTATCCATATAAGAATCATCACCAAGGACTATTAACCATAATTCCAACAATGCATTAAAAGCATATGCTCCCCCTGAACCTGTGCCATCTTGTTTACTGTCAGATCTGATCATGCATATCAGCAAGAAGAATCAAGATATCATCATTAGAAACAAAACACTTCTAACCATCATTTCCACACGTCATAAGCAAATTTTAACCATTATCAAATAGTGCAAATAAATCGAATCATAACTGATCCTTTTCCTGAACCTGTCCCTACTGCCTTTCCTCAACCAATCATATATGCGACTATACCATAAACAACTCGCGTATATGCGTGACTTCTCTTTAAGAAACTTGCATATGAGATTTAGGACACTGAAGTTTTACACTTCCAGTTCCCTCTGATTTTGCTATGTCTGTATGTTGTGTTGTGTTGCCTCTTTCTGACTGTACTTCTTTCTTCTTCCACATCTTCAAGTGTGATGATGATGTTTTTTCCTTTTGGTATGGTGCCCATACTTTGTTCCTGCATTCCTTAGCTATATGTCCAAGCTTGTTACAAGTGTAACATCTTACATGTCTCATATTTCTTCTATAGCAATCTATAGCTCTGTGACCAAACATATTGCAAGCAAAGCAATATCCATTAAAGTACCTTGAATGAGATGATCTTTCTGCATGATGGTCTTGAAACCTTCTTCTTCTACATCTGGCTGCAACATGCCCAAGATTATGACATACATAACATTCAACATTATTCATAGGAGGAGTAGAAGATTTTCTTTCCTTGGTTGATGATGAGATTGACCTTTCATCTCCTTATTGAGCATTTCAGATTTTGCACTTGTCTTACTTTGTGAACTAGATTCCCCTTCAATAGATTCATGAAAACCAAGACCAGTTTTGATAGCACGAGACCTTTGAATATTAAGAATATCATCCAAGACCTTAGTACTATATTGAAATCGTAAAAGCTTATCCTTATCTTCTAATTTATCTTTCAAGATATTTACCTCAACCTGAAGATGCTCTTCCTTTTCAAGATACTACTTCTTCACATTCTCTTCAACATTTATTTCATCTTCCAACTAACATCTTAGATTGAGAATATCCTTTTCTTGTTCTTCATTCACATCCTGCTACATTTGACGAATTTTGAAGGCACATTCCAGCTGAGATTTTAAGCTGATAACTTCGTTTTCTTGTTTTTCAATAGCTTGGAGTATATCTTTATTCTGCTTCTTTGATTCTTCAAGATCTTCTTTTAGTGAGCGGATCGTGGCTTCAAGACTTTCATAGTAACTGAATCTATCTCTGAGTTTCTTGATGGTTGTGCCTATTTCATTGACTTCATCTCTCAATGATGTTACTTCATCCTACAACTTCCTTACCTTGTTTCCTTCTTCTAGCTGGGCTTTTAGCAACTTTTGATATTTGACCTTGAATAACTCCCTTACCTTGTTTCCTTCTTCTAGTTGGGATTTTAGTTTGGTAGCTTCTTCTTTGAAGTCACATTCCCTTTTGTTCAATAGATCTTGTTGATCTCTGATTTTGTCTGAAAGCCTTAAATTTTTCCTCTATTTGATATCTTTCTTCTTCACCCATAAGAGCAAGTTCAGTTGTTTCACTATCACTTTCATCTCTTCCATTTGGAAAGATAGCTGGAACATCAGAGGATAGAAAATTCATACTTGATAGTTCATCTTCATCTGATTTTGAATCTAAAGAGCTTCTTATGCCTAATCCCCAATAAATTCTCCCACTGTCATAGTTCTTCTGAGATGTCTTCTTCTTTTTCGGTGCTTTCTTCTTAAGCTTCTTTCCCATTGTTCCACGGATCTCCTTCAGCGATCAAGCTTCTACCAAAGGACTGCTCTGATTACAATTGTTGGAAATATACTTGAGAAGGGGGTGAATCAGTATTATCCAGATCAATTTAAACACATTTTTTCAATTTTTCTTACTCAGATTCATATACACTACGTCGGTTAAGGATATTCGCGTGTATACGCGACTGTGTCTAAAGAAACTAGCGTATATCCAGATTATTTATAAGTCAGATAATCCATTACATGTTGATCTTTAGATAATGCATCACAACTTCATTGACCATATGAATAGTAAACATAAGCAATAAACAGAACAGATCATCACACACAAGAAGCACACATGAACACCATCATATAAGGTGGAAACCCAATGTGGGTGAAAACCACCTGCTGCAATTTGTTTCTATCTTCCTTTAATAAGAAACTTCTGTTACAATGTACTGGTCCAGTCCTTTACCAGTACGCAGTCTGCAACCTGCAGAGAGCTACAACCCTCTTCTTCTTTTCCAGGCTTTCCTGGAAGGGAGCTACAACCCCCTTAGCTCTTGCACTAGCCAAGATACTAGTACATAGGTGCTGGCCTACAGAAGGCTGCAACCTTCTCTTTCTTCCAGGGACCACGTTTCACAAATTTTCAGACTAGATACAATGAAGCACAACTCTATAATCTGAAGGCCACGTTTCATCAAATTTTCATATCGGACCCATCAATATTATTGAAGCTCACAAACACTTAGCAACATCAATACCCAATACTGAAACCCTGTCAATAAAAAAACAGTCACCAGAACACAGAGCAGAACCCTGAACTCTGCAACACTATTCAGAAACAACTGTATCATCAAAATCATGCATTAAAGTGCATACACTACTTGGACAAACTGAACCCGCGTACATACGCACTTTTACCAAAGCCAACCCGCGTATAGATCTATAAATATTCAATCATGACTTGCAGCGATTTCAAACTTAAGTTATACCCAGTTCAGAACATTACTTGCGTCAGTATACAGATCTAGAATAAACATAATCAATCATATAGAGATAGTTCATTTCAAACCATTTGATTTCAGACCGTTTGATCCCGATCTATCCTTAGATCATGTTCTCCATCAACTTGTGAGATCCCTCCTTAGCTTAGATCAAGCAACCCATAACCTGCATACTGGATCTCATCCTTCATCAGATATTCAAGACTTTCTCAATGCCTTTGCCTAATGATCTTCTTCTCCTTTTAAAGTCTTAGGCCTTTTACAATACCATGGTCCAAAACCATAACAAACTAATACCATGAAACCAATACTAGGGATCAACACATCTGATGAGATACTATGGTCCAAAATCATAGGTTCAAATACCAAGGACTAATTACCATGGACCAGAAGTAAGTTTTCCCACATGTACACGCTTTTCCATTCATGGAAGTGCGTGCATACGCATACGCGACTTCTGATCAACAATCCCGCGTGTATACGCATTTTTGTATATAGAGAACTTGCGAGTATAACCTGCGTGTATACCCTACTTGGTATATAGCGAACCTACGCGACTTGGTACATAGTGAACCTGCATATAACCGGCCTCTGTACGAGACTTGGTATATAGTGAACCTGCGTGTATACTCAGCTTTCTTCATTCTTTGTAGTCTGATCATCAATTCTTTGCTACTGATCTGTTGCACTATAATTTGTCATCTTGTGTGGTTTGCCATCAAGGACAACACTTATCTCATAATGCCAACAAGTGTGGCATGGAATGAGGCCCCTGAATCTACCACCCAGGAATCAGTAATATTTTCAAAAGAAAGAATCAAAGCATCTTGTAACACCTCACCTATCACATTTTCTTCATGATTGTTTTCTTGTTGTGCATCTCCTTCTTTTCCCTTCCGAGATCTACAGTCTTTCTTTAGGTGTCCTTTCTTTCTGCATTTCCATCACACTATGCCCGACCTAGACTTGGATTTGCCTTTCCTTGATTTACTGTGATATCTTGAGCTCTTTCCTCTTTCCATTTGTCTTCTCCTAGATTCTGCACTCAAAGCATTACCAGATGTCTCGCCATAACTTTTCTACTGCCTTTCCTCACTAAGGATAGTACCGACAACATCATCAAAATTTGAAGTACTAAATCCAAAAAACAGAGTTACTAATGGCCATTACTAAACCATTCCAACTTTCTAGTAATGGGCACAAAAATAACAAAGCCCTAACTGCATCATCAAAATTTACCCCTACAGAACTTAACTGACTTGTAACTGTATTAAAATCATTTAAATGGTCTGCAACAAATTCACCTTCTGACATCTTCATATTAAATACACGCTTCATAAGAAGTACCTTATTTGAGGCTGAGGATTTTTCATATAGTTTGGCCAATGCCGACATTAAACCCTCTGTTGTCGTTTCCTTTGAAATATTAAACCCTATCGACACCGCTAGGCACAACTGTATTATTCCAAGTGCCTTTCTATTGAGAATATTCCATTTTGTGTCTGTCGTACTCGTCAGCTTCTTTGTCTTTCCTCTCAATGGTAGGTACAGATCTCTCTGATACAAATACTCTTCCATCTGCATCTTCCACAGCTAGTAGTTTTGGCCATTAAATTTTTCAACCCTAAATCTACCATGTTCCGTCATTGCTCCCACTCGAACCAAGAACCCTTCTCTCCTACAAGTTTATCAGCCAAATAGACCTTCAGCTCTGATACTAGTTGTTAGAAAATTATATATTACATAGCAATGGAACACATAAAATATTGCAGAAATATAAACACAGAAAACACGTAAAATAAGAGAGACACAGATATACGTGGTTCACCCAGTTTGGGCTACGTCCATGGAGAAATAGCCAGTCCTTCTTTAATTATATTATCCAGCAAACTAAAGAGATACAACCTACAACAGATCCACTATAACTCCCTCTTTGCTCTCAATCTCCTCTCTCTTCCTCACTCATAATACAGATCTATATAGACGTAATACAATTCCCTCATATATAGCGAGGGGTTGCCTTCTAGGGAAAAAACCCTAAATTAAACATAACTTTTACCATCGGATCATCCGCCTAATGAATGGCCCAGATTGACTAGAAATTACTATACTTTTATAAGGCAATTTTACATCTGTTTTTAGCTTCGGGGGCGCTGCCCCCGAACCCCCGCGAGGGGGACAAGTCCCCCCTACATGGATGGGTGTACAGTCTTCCTGTGGTATACATCTAGCTGAAACCTTTGAATACAAAAGATAATCAGGCTCCACACCCAACATCAAATTAAAATCATTTTGTATTTAATAATGATAACCATACTCCTAAACTTTCGCCCCAATTAGCATTCATGATTCAAGTTGTTGTTAGAAGTAAAACTATCCATCGCACAATTGTATATGATGGTGATTCAACTTGAATCATGTTACTTTCATGTTGGAAATCTATTGGTTCTCCACAACTTAATCAATCAGCATCAACCTTGAAGGATTTTGATGGGAGAGGATTTAATCCTTACATGATCCTAAATTCCTTACAATTAGAATGAGCTAGAAACACAATCTCACTCAAGGTCTAAGTCATCGACAAATCTCTAGATTATAACCTCTTGTTGGGACAAACATGGGTTTATGCCATGCAAGATATGGTCGCAACCTATTTTAGGATAATTAATTTCCCTCACCAGGGGGGAATTGTGGCCATAGATCAACTTACATTATTTACCACTGGTTCCTAAATCACTAGGAATATTCCACTTGTAGGTGAATCCCCACATCGTTATCAACATGTTGAGATGAGATTTCTTAAATATTCATCCTTAATAGGAAATTTTATGCTCCCTCCTCTTGAAATTCCCAATCTAGTTACCCATATTAATATAATTTCATCTTGCACTATTCCATCTAATTTTTGGATAGTAATTGACAACTCTAACATTGACTCATTTGGTGATCGTATGTTGCTCAGTCCCATTGAGCTAGAGTATGAAGCTATTTAGTTGATCTGTTCAACAAATTATGATACTACTTCCTTATTAAATTGGGTTGACCATTCCCAAGATTCATGTTCACATTCAAACCCTTTTGACAACATATTTTCCACTGATGAAATCATCATGGAGATCATGATGTCGAACGAAATCCCATGGGATGATAATCATCATTGATCCTCATTGCTTGAATTTTTTTATAACAATATTGAAGACTATTATTCACCCAAAATTATTCAATCATTTCAAGGTTCTATCTCTGTTCATGAGGTAAAATCCAAGAAGGATTTAACAAATATTGAGGATAGCATACCCCTCGATATTTCTATCAAACCTGGAGTTGTTGAAAATGTCGATATTGGCACATATTGTTCTCCTGATAATATTAAGATTTATAAGGAAATTTTGCAAGATTTTTGTGACATTTTCACTTGGACATATGAAGAGATGGTAGGAATAGATCCAAACATTGTGGTGCATGAGATTGAACCTGATCTGGATGACTCGTTCAAAAACGTTTACGCCTTATTCACCTGAAGAAAGTTGTTGCCATAAAAGAAAAAGCTCAAAAATATTTTGCTTGTTGGTTTTATTTACCCCATCCCATTAGTTGACTAGGTCTTGGAGCAAAGTTCCTTTTCTTGCGTCAAGCTCATTAAAAAATGAAATAAGGTTTCTAGAGTAGAGTTTTGTTTCTTGTATAAAGCTTGTTAAAAAATGAAACAAGGACCCTTGAGCATAGTTATTTTCCTGTGTCAAGCTCATTAAGAAATGAAACAGACCCCCTTACAATTCGAGTCTTTGAATAGAAATTTAGATCTCGTAGATGTTGAGTCAAGTCTATCAGTTGATCTCATAAATAAATATTCATTCCATCCGCTTATTAGTAACTAGTAGTCTACTTAGGTTAATGAAATTAAGTTTGGGGGGTATGCACCTAGAATTGTGTTATTATGTCGTGGGCATGAAAACCAATTTCTCTCAAGCATATTTTTGCCATGTCTCAAGCTTGTGTTAAAATGAAACCATTCTCATTTTATCCCATGTGATTTCCATTTTCATCAACCTATTTTTTCCAAGTGAGCCTTATTTTGTTTTTCATTCCATTATGATAATATTCTTAGATGATCATTCACTTTCACTTGGTGTTTTACCCTTTCTTGAGGAACTGCTATGATGAATGGTATTATTAGCTTACCTCTTAACCATTATATGTTTTGAGTAGTTCGATCATGAATGAAACTAGTTGCTACCCTTTATACCACTTATTTCTCTAGGTGGAGTGCTCTTTCAGCTCTTTTCAGACTCCCAAAACATGAAAATATTGCTGAGAACTTCATTAAAGTAAATGAAAAGACATCTACCTAGTACAAGTTTAACCATTTTTTGGGCTGGGATGGACTACTTATGAAAAAATAATACTTTATTTGAACATGGCTAGAAGGTTCTCCTAGGTATTGTTTTATGCCTTTTTGGGCTCAAGAGACTAAATTTACGAAAAGGAACCTCTTGGAGTTTTATTTTTCACCTCTTTCTTAAACTCTCTAAACATGAAAAGAATCGAGCTAATCCTTTTTTGGACTCTTAAAACTATTAAACAATGATGGACTCATTAGCATGACTAGACTAAGCCACTCCTCCTCAACGTTCATTAAAAATACTTAGAAGGATTCATATGAAGGATGAACTTATAGATCAATCATATTTTATCCTCCTCAAGCTTGTCAAAAATAAAGGGCTGTTGGCCCATAAATGGTTGGGAAATTGGGAAAATAGGGCATTTTAACAATTAATGGCAGTGAGTCACTCTTGAACATGACACTCTTTCACTTCATCTCCATTACTTCTTTGGGTTGGGAAAACCGCTTTCCTCATTGTTGATCACATCTTCATCATCGGTCTTTGAGCCAATGTTACCAACTCCATTTAGTGTCACCGATATGTTCAAGAGAAGTCCCTCAATTGACATATGTTGTGATACCTTAAGCCTTACTTCATATCTACCTCTCTTGAACCAAATTTGGATTATTACATTCTATCTAAAATATTGATAGCCGTTTCATCTCGTTGATGGGGGATACATCAAGGCCCTCCTGCAATGGGTCACTTTCTATCGAAATCAACTAATTATCTAGGAATTTGACTTAGAAACTCCCTTCAATTCCTTGGAGATTGCATACGCTAATGGATAGTTTACTCGCTTTCAATGATAAGTTTTTATCATTAGCCTTACTTCATGTCTACCTCTCTTGAACCAAATTTGGATTATTACATTCTATCTCAAATATTGATGGTCGTTTCATCCCATTGATGGGGGATACATTAAGGCCCTCCTGCAATTGGTCACTTCCTATCAATATCAACTAATTATCCAAGAAGTTGACTTAGAAACTCCCTTAAGTACCTTGGAGCTTGCATATGACAATGGATAGTTTCCTCGCTTTGAATGATAAGTTTTTATCATTAGCCTTCGACTGAGAGATTTTGTGTGGTGTTTGACTTCAACTCATTCATTCACACCCCATGGATTGTACTATAGTAACTTGAGGGCCATTATCATTATTGGTGGTTCCTCTCACATATGTTAAATATTTACATGATTGGCTGGTAATTAGATGGTGTCTACCACGTTTGAATCCAACTCATTTATTCACATGGTTAAACTCATAGTATCGAGTGACAAGGTAGAAGATCCTAAATCTAGTTCCATCCATCCAAGATGCACTTTCAAGATTCATACCAAATCATAGAGTGTGATGGATATGATCATTCAGAAAGTCACCAAACATGGCTCGAACATCTATCATTAGTGTACATGACTTTGATTATTGTACATGTAATATTGGCTTATAAGCTGAGTACGGGTATGCCTACCTCAACAAAGATATCATGATGGTTATGTATTGTGATAGATGATGATCTCAACCAACCTTTTCTTGATCCAGACTTGTCACAAAGTAAAGAAATTCAGTCCTCAACCACTGCTTATGAATTTGTACTATAGGGGGCAATATGTTACATGTCTTTTTTTCACATTTGCTCAGATGACCTAGAAATCAGATCAATCAACATCCTTGACACCTTCCAATCATCCCTTTGAAAATACTTAAGAATTATCTCTCCAAAAATTCCAAAAATTCTTGTTTTCTCAACTCAAAAACCTATTTTGCACCCATCACACCCTATCTTCTATGCAACTTGCGCTTTTGCACGGCACATAACTGAGAAATTGTGTTGACCAACATAGGTTTCCTTTGCTGCAAGTGTGATGGTTCTATAATTTCGGGAAAAATAAAAAATAATTATGAATCTTCTATTTCTAGAAGCTTCTAAGGTGGTTTTAACCATTTACTATTGATTGAGATCTTGAATTTATATTGTAGAAGTATTATCCCTTATCCCTAGATCTTATTCTACCTCATATGTGGATCTAAGTCCTAGATTGGTAAATCCTAAACTACCTTATTTACCCTATAAATTCACTTCTCCCATAGAGTTTAAGTTGGATTTTTGAGACTCTTATCCATGCCCTAATGTTGCTTCTTTATAACTAAGGGTCCATTACCATCCTTGAGTTGTGATTGAAGGCTTGCTTTATGGCTAAGGAATGACAATTTAAGTGGGAGACATCTACATGGTCAAGATCTTTAAAAGGGTTGTAATCTTCTCCTACATTCATTAATACAAAAAGCTTTTTTTTTCCTATACTTGTGTATATTTGATGCATATGTATTTTAATGCCTTCTTGACTCATTTATTAGATATATTAGTCTATGCTATGTGTATCTTTTAGTTCTCATGCTTGTTACAATTATTTTGCAGGTTCAATTTATAACATTTAGGGCTGGAGCTAAATTTCACAATAAGGGAGAAGAGGAGAACTTGTGTTGGACCCAAGCTATGTCCTTCCTCCATATTCTAATCCCTCTAACGAAAGCATAAGCATTTTGTTTATTTTGTTTCGAAATGAAACCAGAGATATAGAGGATTAACTTCTATTTTCCAAATAGAATTTTCCATCAAAAAAGGGTACAAACAAACCCAAAAGGCAAAATAAGAACACCAGTCTTAGGACCAACCATGCTTGTGTTATTTGTGGGGACTATGGGAATTACACCCATCATTGTCCTCACCTCCTCGAATTGAAGCATATGAGAGAGGCCAAGGGGTAGGGGGGAATGGACCAACAACCTACAGTAATGGAAAATACTTTCCCTTACCAAGGAGTGGCAGTAGTGTAGCACGAGGCCGCCCCTCCACCATATCAAAATCCAACTGAGAGAAATTCTAATGATGTGGAAAATCATGAAATTTACATGGTAGGAACATATGTTCTATTACAAATGTGAAACCGTGATTATGGAACTCCTTTACAAACAAATCCTTCAACATCAACCAATACTACAGTTACGCCACCTTTAACTATACCACAACTCCCTATTGAACCCATCTCAAAGATGGTGAAAGGGCCATTATGTAGTGTTACTCATAATTCAAAGGAAGCGTATAGATACAACATTGTTAATAACCTAGCACAATCACCCTCAGCCATATCAGAATTATAGGTCCTGCAAACCTACCCAACTCAACTAAAATACTACTGTACACAATAGTTTCTCATCGGTATCAAAGTCCTCAACACTTGAATATATTACTACATTTTTTTGGGACACAACTATATGTATGCCATGAAACTAGTGGTGTCATCATTATTTCACACCATGATGTTCCTGCACAATGGGAAGGTCATCACCATTGAACAATTAACACATTACGAGACAAAAGCATCTCCATCCTCAGATGGTGTGTTACCCTTTGTTAGGTATCAAAATGAATTAGTCCCATCATTGACAGAAACTAGTCCTAGAATGTTCAAAGCATCATCAGTCCCTGACACATGTCCAGGTGACCCACCATTAGTCACACCAGTTTCCATAGCACCAGTATGTGTGATGAGTTCATCAAATTCTACCCAGTCCCAAGACCCTCAACCAACTCCATAAATGCCTAGCATCATGACTACTAAACCACCCTTCTTCACTTATGTGATCACCTAAACATCTTTCTTATACCCTCCACCCAGTTTCATATCACACCAAGTCATGGAAACTCTCACATTTCCCAATACCGCTCTTGCAATAGCTATCTAGTATTATACCCTATAGGCCATGTCAACAAGCTCATGTATTACATCGACTGACGTGACTCCGTTGAGCACCCCTCAAGACACCACACCATAAGGAGTTAAACTTGCATCGACACTAACATGTGCCACCAAGACGGATACACAAAATGGTAAGAAGGTTGACACCTTAACTAAGTCTTCTCCTAGGGTGCCTCCTCCATGCACATTATGTAATGTAATGGGACACCCTACCAACCAATGCCCAAAATTGGAAGAATCGAAATCTATCCTTCACACCTCAAAGGTACTTGTGGCCCTACCTCCACCTTTGGAAGACAAGACCACCCCATCACATAGTAAGGGATTACAAACAAACCACCCATGCCCTATTTTCACACAACATGGTCATTACACACACCATTTCCTTTTTCTCCCTCACTATTGAGATGCATTGGTGGCCCTACATCAAGATATTATTATGAAATCATCACTTCTCATTACTTCAATTGTGGATGAAATGTTTAAGACCATTTACTCTATCATCGAGGAAGAAGATCCATGTATGGTTCGCCCTTGTGCTCATTGACATTCAACCACTCACCCTATGTAAGTATCCACTAGGATGGTGAAGCAACCAAAATCAACTTCACCAAAGCCTACCCACACACGTGCCCTATGCGACGAACCTAGACATTTGATCAATTGGTGTCTAGATTTAAAACAACTTAATGGTTTTTTCTCTTAGTGGTCCATATCAATCAACCTGTTCATATAAAAAGGTCTAGGAAAAAGTGCAATAATTATCGCATTTTCTCACAAGTCCACCATACATGACATTGCCCATGCCTCCTGATGAGACTCAATATTGCAACAAGAATGCTGCAACTCCCAAGGCTACCAACTTAAATTATCAACTTGAGGCTCGTACAAACTTAAGATGTATTGAAATTATATGTGAAACATGCAATGTTTCCTTCTTTTTTTGATCTGATGCAGTGAAGTGAATATCATGAAATAAAACACTAGTCTAATTGCATACTGTAAAAGTTGCAATGAAAAAGAAACCTAGTCTATGGAATGGAAATAATAGTGCTTGAAATTGAAAACCTAGCTTAAGAATAAAGAAAGAAAACTATTATAATATGCATGAAGGAGAGATAATGTAATCAATCAAGAGGTTAGATCCTTTGACATAGTTCATTAGATACTTCATGTAGAAAACAAGGAAATGATTATTGTGCTATCCAATTCATAAATTTGTCCATTAACACAAATTGTTGAGATGCATTGTAGGGGTAAAAGGGAAAGTCCCGAGTCGCCTTTGGTCTTCTTCAATCATGGATTTAGAGGCTATAGGTCATTATTCAAGCCTAAGAGACAAAAACCAAGATTTTGGAGTAGATCTAGTTAAGTTTACATGTGCTACAAGACTGCTACAAGATTGGTAGGATTGGTAGATGAGTGAGATAAATTTCTAAATGCCGAAGTAAATGTTATACAGAAAATGACCTCCTCATCATCTCATAGGAGAAGAACATTTTTTACTAGAATAATACCTAATTTTTAGGCCTATTTTCCAGGATAGAACACCCCAGAAATAAACAAAAAGTGTGCTAACGTAGTCCAGGACCTAGAAAAGTGCATTATCCTAGAAGTTAATGTTTTGTTTACTCTAAAGGGTAGCGTTACTGGATATTCAAGAGATTCCAAAGGTCAAACACGAGTTGACTGACTAAAACTCTGTCTTTATCTCAATTTTGACTCCAAAAAGATGGAAACATCCACCTCAGACCACTCAAAGGAAATTGCTAATACTAACAGAACGAAATAAAGGAGGAAAGAGAAATAAAGAAGAGGCAACATCTAGCTTCTTTCTGAATGAGACTTGTGGAGAAATCGGCAAGGATTGAGCCTCCTCTCACCTATAAATTAGAGGCTAGGCCACAATAATGAGGATTAGAATTTGTGCACAGTTATGCTATCGAGAAGCTAGTTGTGAGAGAGAGAGAGAGAGAGAGAGAGAGGGAGAGAGAGGAGCTAGGAGATAAGGGGAGAGCCAATTCAACAATCATGGTTGTAATCATTCTTTTCACATCTAATAATATATATCTGCTCCTGTTTTACCTATGTGATGATATTGTTACCTTCTTTTTGTATATGTTGGTTCAATGGTGATAATGATCTTTATCATTGAGGCATGCTAACTCTATATGTTATTATATGTTGATTTTCTGGATTGTTAAAGTACTATATGCTATGAAGGTCACTTTATGTCTTTCTTATGTTCAGGTCTTGATCTAAGAGAAGACCAAGGATACTTTCTCCATCACACTGAAAAATCTAGCGGATTTGCACGAAATACTAACAAGTAATACTTCTCTGTTTCTTTGTAAATTCCCAGATCAACATGATATGTTTGTATGCATTTCTAAATAGTTGCAGGTCACTTCATTTCATCTGCCTTTGGTCCTAGGAGACCTGAGAGGGTTTTATGTCTACTATCACTCGTGCATTAATCCATACAATAGTAAATCAAATGAAAATGAGATGGGAATTTTTTCATTATTAAGTAGGATGTCCTAGGACTCCATTCCAATTGGAATCTCTCCAAAATACCCTTATTAACATGTGCTAAAAAATAACATAAAATTACTATAAAAACTAAAAATTCAAGAACTAGTGAGTTTGTTAAACTACCAAATGCCTAACCTAATCAAGTGAAAATTCTATGGGGCAAATTTTGTTATTAGCTTAAATGTTTTTATGCCAAATACAAGTGGAATCAACTCAAATGAAGCTTAGCAACATGTTCTAAAAAATGGTAGAAAATTACTACTAATTTTCTACAAGGGACTTCCAGAAATTCTATATTTGTGAACTAGTAAACCAATCCAAATAGCTCAATGATGAATATGAATTTTCAAAGATAGTATAAGGATGAATCATTCTTGTGAATCTGTAAATAACCAAAAAAACAACTCACTTCAATCATTTAATCAATATTACCTACAACAAAAGAAGCATGAATAGTAAATACAGAAATAAGAGATGTAAGTGAAAAGGACATTCAAAGAAAATAAATAAATTGTACAAGATGGCTCTATGGCTCCTGGGATGGCCAAGCCCAAGTAAAATGAGATTCCTATGAAGGAAGCTAATATTTAGAAGCTAAAAATGGAGCCAAACTTCATTATTTGAATCAATCCAACTACATCCCTACTAGAAATAAAAGTGGAGCTGCTATATAACAAGTTTTCTCCACAAGAAGACTAACAAACACATTCACCTAGAGGAAAAATTCAAATTGGTACTTACAAAAATATATGAGGAATCATTCTCCTTGAAAGGTGGCATCCTTCCCCTAAACAATCCCTTAAAAAGTGGGTCTAGTTCCCAACACTAGGAATGTTCTTTAAATGACAAGGAACACATTCCTAGATTTTGTCAATCAGTGGAGCTTCAAAATTTGTCAATAATTTCATGATATTCAGTTTGTTTATTATCCAATATTGGTCCATCCTATAGTAGGGATAATGTCCCCATATTATATCATTCAAAATTTACTCCATATTCTCTCAATATTATGCAAAAATAAATAATATTAGGCACATAATATGAAATTATCTCTAAACATTCCTAAGAACATATTAAAGCTAAAAAACATTATTAAGTGTATAAGGAAAGATTTAATATAGCCCTTATGTTCCTAGGAAAGGTTATATGGGCCTTAATTTGTGTCTAATTTGGAGGCCCATCACCTCCTTTGTTACGAAAAATTAGCAATAGCTCCACCCTTCCAAGGCAGAAGCGATTTGACAAGAAATCAAAAAATTCCATAAAGCTAGTTTCATCTACCCCATCGCCTACGCATCATGCTTCATTGACCAAGTTATTGATGCATGAGCCAAGCATGAAGCTTTTTCCTTCATGGATGGCTTCTCAATATATAACTAGATCCAAATCTTCTACACAGATTAGTATAAAATGGCCATCGAGCTTCTCCTAGATACCTCACCATTAGAACAAAGGCTAGTACAGTTGGAACACATTGATGAAATTTGATGGGAATCTCTCTAGTACAATGAAGCCCATTAAAAGAGGACAAAAGCCTCCTTTGTCTACAATGTCTCCCCGTGCTCGTTTACCAAAGGGGATCTAGTACTTCACTATGACGTTTCCAAAGAGGGATTAGGCCTTGGAAAGTTTGAAACTTTGTGGAAAGGCCCCTACATGGTTAGACATTGCCTTCTGAAATGCACCTAGATGTTGGTAGAGCCTAATGGGCTTGCCTCAAAGACCTTATCAAAGGGCTATACCTCAAATTTTTTTATCCATATTATTAAGTTTGGCCTTATGATGTAAGATATGTACCCTGATTTATTTTTTATCATCACCTCATCACCGATATACTTTGAATTATACTCTGATTCGATGTCATAGATGGATTATTTGACATCCTACCACCATGTGTTCATTGAAAGTGCTTCTCGATGGTCACAAAATATTTCTGAAGTATCTTGGGCCATATACTCCCTTAGTTATATGATTCTCCATTAGAATAACACATGTATTCGGTCAGCCACTAACAATGAAGCCCAATACAATGTTGTTGTTTTCCCGTTGGCTCAAGCCTCTCACTTGGGCATCAATCACCTGATGTGTCCCTTGATTCCCACCTTATTGTATTACAGTTTAATAGAACCTTCAACATCTGTGGCCCTTGTATTTTCTAGAAATACCTACATGCACAATAGTTAGCACGTGGTTTTTACCATATTACATTTTCACATATACAAAGAATTCAAAGTCATGTTGTTGTTGACACATTGTTAATCGAATATTGGACTAGAAAGTGTTACATACAATTCATAATTAAGACATATAAATCATAAACATAATCCATTACATCAATAGAATGCATGTACATCACATGTATATAAGCATCACAAACAAGAGACACATCATGAAATCCACAAAAAATCAGTTCTTAGATATATATATGTATGTATATATATATATATATATATATATATATTATATATATATATATATCATCAAAGAATAGATTTTATGTACATTAGCTAGCCATTGCTAGAAAAAATGAGTCGTCTACAAAAGAAAGAGGATCATCCTCGTAATGGGTGCTTCCCATGGTACACCGCACAAAAAAATATAAGGTTTGGGCTTATCATCCCCTACAACACCTGTTGGAGGCCCTCCTACCTGCCCTAGCCTTGGCCCCAAAAGGGGCCGCACCATGGTTGTTGTATCTGCCCCCTGATGGAGCACTGACACCAAGCCCTATCAAGAGTTATCTTTTGATCGATGACGTCCTCTTGCAATATATTCCATCTAGCATTATACACCCCCATCAATATGTCTGTCAGTTGTTAGTGCAAGTCCAACTCCCTCTGCTCGGTGGCCTCAACATGAGCTCACAACCTATAACTCTCCAATCGGAGGTACACCACCTATCATGTATCCCAAGGAGCACCTATATCCAACCACACTGTCTACGTCAGGCACTCCTCTATACCACCCTCTCTCTGACGACACTACCCAGATGCTACACCTCCCCCACTTACCCTAGACTACTGAATTAACAAAGAGGGTTTCATGATGACTAACCTGACCCTCCTCACTCGTAACCCAGGTACTTTGGTTGCTTGCAAAGGCATGAAATGATCGTAGGGCTCCACATCAACAAGTACAAATGAGGTGGAAATGTGGGCCCCACAACCCTTATATATCGTCATTTTTTCCATTTTTCTATAGGCCCGTACGGGAGCCCATGAGCACCTTTTACAAAACCATCAGAGGCATTAAGATTAGGGCACCTTCATCTAACTCATGGTATCTTCTATTTAATTGGCCAAAGTTTTTCATTTTCAAACCCATTTCGTGTTTCAAAGAACCCTTCAGGTGCAACTTCCTGTATTTTTGAATACATCTTTTTCATTACATTCTAGTTTGAATATTTTCATATACAAATGTTTTCACTTGGCATATTGGATTTTGAGGTTGCATGTTATCAATAACTTCATAGTAAACTCATTCCGCTAGTGCCAATTAATAGTTAAGGTATCATTCTTCACTCAGCATGATAGGTTTCCTCAGAAATTATGCATATCCTGACATCATTTCTCTAAAATAAACCATAAGGTCCACCATCTCGACCACGTTTACCATCACCTTCTGCCTGCACATGGTAAATTTCCATTTCAGACAATAGAGCTTCACTCACATGGATTACCCTAGTTTATAGTCCCCTTGACAGTATTTGTATCCATGATCAATTTCTCAAGCCTAGGAGCTAGTTCATTTGCATGACTTGAAGATCAACCTCATCTCTCTCTTATTCACTTCCTGGTTACCACCCTACTCCCAGGCCACTATTATTTTTTGGATTATAATGAATTCACCATTGCATTCTACACTTGGCCTACCATTCATCCATATTGTAGTAGACCATATGCGTTATCACATCCGTTTCATTCACCTCATACCAAGACCAACCAATGGCCCCCCTCACCCTCTGCAAAAGACTCACCTGTATCATCACACAAGCCACCATTTTGTTGGGGCAACCGTCTCTATGTTTGTACATCCAAAACCAATTTTAAATTATTTTGGCAAGTGTACAAATATTTTTTCAAGAAAATGATTATCACCCATATTTTTGTGTCAGTTACATGGCGACAATCCTTAGCGACACTTAGTTGGAGATTTCTCCTTTACCCACCCCATACTTATACCATTGATTACCCTTTGCTCATACCATACTATGATAGTCATAACAAACATATACCTCCCTTGGATGTCCTACCGACTCTAGGGGCATATACCTCAACACCATTTTTTTTATTGTTGCCATTCACATTAATGCTCCAACCTTGGGAATTTTTTTTTGTATCCTTCCCATATTCTCATCTCTTGCTATCAAGTCTATGGACCCTTCCTATTACAACAAATTCCTCATTTTCACATGGATTTCCGAAATCATCTTTCAAGCAATTATCCCTTCTTTTCTGTTGACATCGACATGTGAAAATTCCACAAACTGGAATCCTATTGCAGTAACTGGAAATTATTCTCCTAATTGTTAATTTTATTTAGAAATTTATTTAATGTTTCCTACAAAAAATAATGAATAACTCACACTACAACCTAAAAAATTAAAATTGTGGAAGAATAATTGCTAGAAGAAATGCTAGCACACACACAAAATAACATAGTTATTTTTGGGCAAATGTCCCTAGAAAAATCCAACTTGGGAAAATCAATCCAACAAATGAGGGTTTAATATTAAGAAGCAGTGAAATAATTTGAGAACAACTAGATGCCAAAATTGGCAACCCTATAGAGAAATACTGGAAATAAAATCTAGTGAGGAAATTTCCTCACTCCTCAAGAAAATCCAGGCTTTGACCTCAACTCAAATTAAGCCATCCAAACTGGCTCTGCGTAGCTACTGCATCAGCCTTACATAATGTTGAAAATGCAACAAGATGATGGAGCTTAGTGAAAAGAAGTCGCCTTCACTAAGTGTGCCCGCAGACTATTTTTGGCGCAAAGTCTATTTTTAGACTATGTCTATTTTTAGACATATGGATCATTGTCTATGAGTTGCAGGATGCTATTTGTGGATGATTGGTCATGTTGGTAAAAATAGATGGACTTCTATTTTTAGACATATGGACGGAGACTATTTTTAGACTGCTAGTCTAAATATAGAACAGTCGAATATTATTAGCTTTTAATAATCTTTGGACTATAAAAATTATCTTATCCTCTTGCAACACTTCAATTCGAGCTACAGATGTGGCACATGCAACTACCAGAAGGAAATACGCTTTTCTTATGGGTTAGTTGAGCTATTGCATGAAGGACTTCAGTTAGAACTCAAGTGATTGAG